>PVIR01004268.1:0-80389 GCA_004026965.1 Petromus typicus | reverse complement strand
ATTTGCAGAATTCTGAACAATATGACATATATGACCTCTTTACTCACCAAAATGCTAATAGTTATAAAGATATATGTAACTCAAAATAATCCTCAGCCAGAAATTCTTCAAGAAGTTTATCTCATCCAAGAGATTTCTAAAAACACTCTCAGAATGTGAGAGAACCATCAACATCTCTGAGAACAGAGGCTAGGACCCCTGCTAAAAATGGAGACTGGATAAAGATGTGGTTCTTTTATAGAATGGAGTATCACTCTGCCATTAAAAATGATAAGATTGAGCCATTAATATTCAAATGGATGTACTTTCAGGACATCCTCATAAGTGAAATAAATAGGTCACAGATGTGTAAATATAGCATCTTTTCTCTGGTATGAGAAAATGAAGTTATAAATAAGTTGTAGTATGTATAGTTGATATTGTGAAATTGAAAACATTTAAAAGGAAAGATGGTGTAGGGGTAAATAATGAGGGGAAAAGAATGTGACAGTAATTTTAAAAAGGAAACAAAGTTTATATATATATTATATATTTATATATATTTTATATTTATATATACTTATACATATAAATAGTTATGTATAGTTTTATATATATAAATTTATATATATATATTGTTACTTTGTACCACTCAACAGTTTATTATTATATAATAATATTATATCATAATATTATATATTATTGTTATTGATTATATTGATTAATATATTAATCAATTATATTATAATTAATTTTGTGTATTATAGTATATTATTGTATGTTATATTATATAATAATTAATTTTTATATGATATTATATATGGGGTGGGTGTTGCAGGGCAAGTGGGAAGGGGAAAAATGAGAATCAAGTCATGTCATATTCTAATACAAACTCTCAATGTTGAATGAGATGATGGTGTGTATTCATAATGTACCAATAAAGATTTAAAAACTTTTTTAATGATGAACCAGCCACTCCTGAGTGACTCACCTCACCTTCAATGACCAACAAATACAAGACGAGGTCCAGGACCAAGACATCATCCCAGGAGGAGAACAAGCATAGGCTGATGAGTCCAAAAAAATCTTTCTTTTTTTTTTTCCTTTTTGGGGATATAAGCTGTTTTTATTCCTCCTGGTTCTAACATAAGACCTCTCTGTTAATTGACCTACAGAATGTCTTCGACCAGTCTTGAGTACAGCTAAAAGCCTAAGAGAATATACAGAAAATATTGTGGTTCAGTTTCGCCACATATATTTGAGTGCACTCTAATTGTACAGATTGGCTTATGTTTGTCTGTTTATTTGTTTATACAATTGTGTGATTTGTCTGTTTTGTATGAACTCAAAATAATTTTTTATTTTTCTTTTCATTTTCATCTTTTGAAAATATTTTTCCTAGAGGATATCCACCTATAGTTTGGTTGACTTTCAGATGAACATTGTTGGAAAGAAAGGTATACTTGCTTTTGCATGTTAGCTGATCAAAGTGATATTGAGATTTATTTTACAAAATTACTGTACTTTCTCTTGATTGCCACTACACAAACAAGTTTTATATAAATAAAAACCCTTAAAATTTGGGAGACTGCTAAGTTGAACTCCCCTGGGTAAACAGAGGAGAAGCTGCCCAGAATATAATTATTCTGGTCTTTGTTCACCAATGGGACCACCAATATTTTCACAACCTTACTGGAGACATACTCCAATAAATATTTTCTCAATATTATTGTAAATTGGTTGCACTGGTCATCATCAAAGATATTGGCTTTAAGAATGTAGTCATAAAATATTTATATAAATTATAAATATATTGGGATTTTTTGTAAGATTTTATATGACTGTGAAAGATGCTTTTGATACAAAGGTGTATAATTTGTTATTATTCTGATAAGCAAAATGTATTTATGATCTGTAGTTGTATGATATTCACCTTTTCAGGCATCTGCCTTATATTTTGGGGAGTAAGTATGTCTAACAATGACTATTCTACATTCGAGGCACATTTGTTATACTAAAATATTATTTAAAGTTCTTTAGTTAAGGCTTTATTAACATTAGACAGTGACTCAACCGCCAGGACAGCCATGATTGGCAACTGTAATAGTCTTCTAACTATATTTTTATTCTGAATGACTTACATGCAGGTAGATTTGTAATGGTTAAGTTCACTACACCTGTTATATATGCTAATGTTACTGATCTCTCCTGGATGTTTAATAACTAAGACCAGAATTAGAAAAGTAACTGGGCTAAAAAGTTAGCCAATATTTGGCCCTATCCTTCTGAGGTCACTACTACTACTGAAGATCCAAGACATGAGGGAACCTTCTCCACAAGATCCTATAATTCTACAAAAGTGTGCCAAAGGAATGTTACCTGGAGAAAAATATCTCCCCCGCTTTTGCAAAAAGCATAATGTTCAAGCAACGGTGTGACATATCCTTGATGACTGACACTGACAGAAGAGTTGAGAAACTCTGCATGTTTCCAAAATACTGCCTAAAGAGACTTGTTTGACCTTGTAAGATTGTAAAAGATTGACTTTATTTAATACAGATCTCACTATAACTTGGTTTAAAACATCCAATGAAAAGTATAAGGAAAATTGCTTTTATTTATAGACTAAGTCATTGTTGGGTGTGCTTGCTTTTCCTAAAAATACACTTACACAATATAAAAAGAAAGGGAGAGATGTTGGGAACAGCAGACAACTTACTCAGACTTGGGACTTACTTGGATTTGAGGATGTTTGCCCTGTCCTGTGGGATCAACTAATGGGATTGTTGAGGACATCTGCCCTGCCCTGTGGGATCTTACCCTACAAGGATTACTATATTTAAGATTATTGACCTTAAGATTTATTGAGACTTACTGGATTTAAGGATGTCTGCCCTGCTTGATTGGGACTTTTGTGGGACCACAAAAATGTTTTATGCATGCCCGGATTATGGGCTGAAGGCTTAGTACCACATAAAGGTGCAGCCAGCTCAGATTATGGGTTCTTCTGCTCCCCCTTCTGCCACTGCAATATTCGGTCTTTGGCTGCTGCTGCTCACAGTAGCAAGAGTCGAGCCCAGACTCAGCCTTTTTCTCAAGGTTCTGACCTTGTACTTTGGTGGTTGTTAATCTTTTTCCTGTGGGATTCACTGGAAACTCTTCCCAGACTCACACTGTGGAAAATCAAGACTAAATGGATGTCTACCATTTCTATCCACAAGCATATAACAGCTCATTTTGAACTGAAATATGACTGTTTCTTCCTGAAATTATCTAAAATACAGTATCATCTTGTCTTCAGATTGCAAAATCTTATCTCACGTTCCCAGGACTTCCCTTGATAGACAGAGCTTTCCTGCTTTACCAGGGCCACAAGGAAGTTTCACTCTGATGCCCACTTTCATCATGGGAGTAGATTCCAAATGTCACAAGAAAAACTCCAAAGAGTGAGTTTGTGCCACCTTAAAATATATTCTCCATTTCCCCCTCATTTGCAAACCAGCGTAACCTCCTCATATTACAAATTTATTATTGAGCAAACACAAGAGCTGGTTGTGTCTAACGTGCTGACCTTGCTTGTGGTGCAGCAATTGTGAATCAGCACCACAAGGCTACTATTTTCACTCCGATACTCCACATATTTTGGGATCCAAGTTGCACAAATCTTTTGTAGCAAGTAAGTAAAGATGAAGGTGTGTCTCCACTTTATTACAGAGAAGGTTGAGGTAAGATTGAAGCCACAAGAGAATGCAGAATGGAATGTTCTCTGGAGGCATTATGAATTATTTTTGTTCATAAAGAAATTAAGTTTTTAGGAAAAGCTTTCATCTGTGAACAAAGGGTAGTTAGTGCAGTTAAGCTGATGACAGACTTTTAAATTCTGTACAATCCCCCTCAGGGACTCAGTGTGGTTAACCCCAACTGAGTACTTGGGTATTGGAAACTACAATTTCATATGTGCTTAACAAAAGCTCTTCACTAGGGTCACATGAAATTTTTAGTAAAAATTTTAGAATACTCACCATGTAATTTTCTCAAATCGCTCCATAACCTATATTAGCATTAGCTTACATGCTTTATAAAAGTGGACCATAGTAAATGTACTTTTACTTACTCATATATAATTCTACTTTATTCAAATCCTTTTCTGACTATACAAAAAGAAGAATGAAAGGGTCTTCTCCCCTCTTTCTCCAGGGGCTACTGGTGGGAATCAAAACAACCATTTATCACTTCCCAGAAGCTTTCTCCATCCGGGCCTTTCTATCTCAGTCCCTGACGCATATCCACTCAAATCCCTACCTCAGATGGGCTTCTCCCTCCTTTGTTTTCAAGCACAGTACGTAGATTCTCTACAGGACTACACTGGTCCCAAATTTTCTCCTTTATTTCCAAAATAAACTCTTTTTCTCTACTAGTCCAAGCTCTACCCCTGGTCTCAGATTGAGTTAAAGTAATATATTCTCTCTGAAGTTTTTCCTAATCAACCCATCTCACAACTGTCTATACTTCCTAGAAGCTGATTTGTTTTGCCTTTGTTAACCAATGTTTATCATATTTCTTATATTATTAATTAACTACTTGAATATGTATGCATCTTTCCCCATATATTTAAATTTACTAAGAACAGCAACACTTTTTAAATATTGTTTTGCCTTTAATGACCTTCTCCCAGAGGACTGCATAGAGCAGGTGTTCAACAAATTCTGAATTTATTCACAGACATTTATATAGTAATATGAGGGATTCATGCGACATATAAAACATTTCTCCTGAGAACCTGCTAAGCATTGCTTTAAGTTGCCAAGAGAAGTCTTATCCCTCGAGTGTCATTAAAAATAGATATGTACACTTTTGTGCTGGATGGTGAAAAGGAAAGTAATAACCTAGGAGAGAAATAACCATGGCTGTACTAGCCCCTGTTCTCATACTTCATTATTCTTTCAATATTTCTGTGCCTTCCAGATTGTAAACATCCAAAAGAAAGGTAATTTAATGAATGATTTGGCTCCAGTGAACTTTGGAAATAGAGTAAACAAAACTTTAACAATGTTGGGTTTTGTTGTTAGTTCAGAATTAGGCCTGATGTACCTATGAAAGTTCTAACACACATAATATAACAATAAGACAACATATCATACAGTCTTCATAATAAATTAATCTACTGAACATTAGCCTGACCTTATCATCTACCTCTATTTTCCTTTCATTTCTATTGTCACCAAATCTACCTTTTGATTGGCAAGCTGGACTATTTAAATGATTATTTATATAGTTAACTATGGTACAGTAATTTGCTACTTGATTTTTATTTGCCCTTTTAAAAAATATTCTGTAAGGCCCTTCCTAACTTAATTTTATTAGGACAAAATTCAAATAATTTTAGAGTATCACTTTCACTCATATATTTTCTTTGTATGTGTAGCTGTTAGTATTATTTCAAGGTAGTAATTATGGTTAACTGAGGCTTAATAGACTATCAATACAGGTAAAATTAGAAACTTGTAAATTTAGAACTCCATTTACCTGCTCCATCCTTTGTGCTACTCTTTACAAATATTTACATGTTCTATGCATATGTTAAACTCAAAAAGTCATTTATTTTGTAAATGAAATAGGTAAAATAAAAAGACATAAAATTTCCCTCTCCTTCTCCTTATTTACTATTTCTTTTGCTCTTCTTCCTTTTGGTGTATCTTTTTTTCCCCAAAGGAGTCACTTCTCTCTGTCCTAAAGATCTTTCTTTAGAAATTCTGAGAAGCATAGTTATGTGCTGTGAATTTGAGGCTGAGCTCAGGGTCTATAAATAGCTATAACTATAAAGGCAAGACCCTGTGTCAAAAAAAAAGACACATAACTGATGATAATTAGCTTCTCTTTTTTATTTTAAAAGGTTTGTATATCATTCTGCTTTAAATAATAGTTTTACTGAAAACAAAAATCTTACATTGAGAGTTATCTTTATTTTTTCTCAACATTTAAAATTTTATTATTTTAGTCATCTAATCGTGCCACTTTCTGTCTAATACTTTTGATGAGCAAGTAATTACCATGCATATCACTGTAACTGTCTTTGCTGATCACTTTCAAAAATTTTAACTTAGTCTTTTTTCTCAGTACTATGACTAAAATGTGTGTAAGATGTGAGTCTGTATTCATCCTCTCTGCACATACTGAGCTTTCTCAGTAATCTGTACATTAATTAATTTGGGAGCTATTTGTTGATATATCTTCTTCCTCATTCTGTCTTCTGTCTTTCTGGCATTTAAAGTAGACATGTTAGATCACTCAACACCATCTCATAAGTTCACAGAAGCTATGCTCGCCTTTTCTCAATCTTCTCCATTCTACTTACCACTGGATAATTTTATTAACTTATCTTTAGTTTACTGACTTTCTTCAGCTTTATCCAGTCTGCTGTCAAACCCATCAGTGAATTTTTCATTGTAGGAATCATACTTTACAATTCTGAAATTTCTAGGTCACTTTATGTAAGTGTGATGTTACTGAGATTATCAGTCTGCTAACTTTATATAAAATTCTTTCCCTTAGGTCTTGTAACTTAATTTTCTTACTTTTTTCAATTTTTATTTTTATTACTGTATGTTTTCAGTACACACTATGTTCACAAAAGTAAATTTAAAGTCTTTGTGTGCTGATTTTCCTCTCTGACTCATTTGGTTTTCCTTCTTGATTGTAGGTAACATTTTGGGGGCAACATTTCTCATCTCAGGAATACTGGAATTTAGTCTCTTCCTTTAAAAAGTGTGGGCTTTGTCCTGTCAGAGTAGTGTTACTGGCTGATCACCTAGAACACGTGGAAATTTGGTGCCACACTTTGTTGGAATGAACTGGGGCTCAAACCGGAAGGTCTCTGCATCATGCTTTCCTTACTGTAAAATCTCCATCCTCTCCTCTTTCAGCTGTTACGTCCTACTAGGTTTCTTTGTGCCTCTTCCATAGATATATGTTTCCAAGACTAGTCAAGGACCTGAGGGTTATTCACTGAGGGGAATTCTTCTTCATCTTTCAGGGCTCATTTGTTCTATAATTTCTTCCATTACAGATATTCTTCATTTTTAGTCATTCTACCATTCTTGCACTCTATTTTCAGATTCCTTAACCCAACTAAAAAATTGATTTTCTGTGTAAATCTAGGTTCCATGTCATATGGACAACAGATATTATTTAAAAACATATAAATGTGGATCTTTCCTGATGAATATAGGTCTTTTTTGCAATTAGCAAACCCCCTCACTGTGTGCCTGTTCTGGTTTCTTCAAAGCATGCATCACTAACAAGAACGCACATATATTCACGCATACACTCATGCACACACACACAAAGGCACACATAAAAATATAAACACGTGTATGTATGTACCGTTACTCTCATCTGTGGAAAAGTCAGTCTAATTCTCTGCAATTACTAGAGTGAGAATTGTGTTACCAACATTTATTTTCAAGCCATGGCTCTGTACTACAGCAAGAACCTGTAACTAAGTCTCAAGAGCACTGAATTTTTTTTCAACTCATAGTGTAGCCCTGTTCAAGTGTGTTCTCCTGACAGTACCCCATTATTTTATTAAAAACAATTTTCATCATGCCATTCACCTTGCATAGCCTCTCCAGAATTCCTAATATGTCCTTTAACAACTTGGAAATCTGCTTCCTGTCTTAATCTTCCACCTCATCTCTGCCAGACCACTGTCCTCCTACACCCTATAATGGTCACTTCGCCTTCAGATTTTAAACTAAATATCACTTTCCAATCTGATTCCATAGATTGTATCAGTCAAGGGCTGTGGTAAAGTGCTGCGTATACACACTTCTGGGGAGATTTCAGTGGAAGCCCCAAAGAGGAAATTGTTACTACTAATAAAAATAGGATCACTATAAGAGAAATAACATTTATTTTAAAGAGTAAATTTTAAAGAGTAAATTAAAAGACTTGTGTGCAGATATGGCATCAAAGCTCTCTTAAAGTGATTGTAAATGAATATTTTTATAAATTCTCAAAGAGAGAAAGTGAAAAGATGATACCATAATTTAAGAACAAAGGAATTATAAAATATAGAAATTAATTCCAATTAATATAGAAATTAATTATATTAATATAGAAGTTAATTCCACAGACCTGAAGAAAATGGATAAACAAAAACTTTACCTCATCAACAAACATTGCAGACCTGCCCAAAGGCTTAGCAACAGCAGGATCAAGTATTAGTGGAGATACAAAGTTATTCACAGAAATACATATCCATGTAAAAAGAGCTGCTCCATTCTACACACACACACACACACACACACACACACATACACACAGATCCACTGACTACAGATAGAAAATAGGTACAACCAGCAGATTCTGAATAATATGAGCTGGAAATGGGCAGGATTTGATGATTACATCACAGTTAAGAGGATCAGTAAGGTATGGTACATAAAAACAAGAAAAGCAATAAGAAAGGTAAAAGTCTACACTACTAATGGTAAAACCTTAGTATCATTCTCCTTTTTGATTGAGAAAAGTGGCAACCCAGATTGTATCACCATCACAGCTCTGCAGCAAGACTGAAGGAATCCATCCACAAAGGAAAAGCTCGACAAATTCTGCCCCACGAGTGTTGCCCCTGAAAATCCCCATCTGATTCACCCTCCAGTGAGGCCTCCACCCTGAATACATGGAAGGAGCTTCTTGTGGGCCTTCACAGCCTCACTCTGTAATGTGAGCAGACAGGTGAAGATCAGACTGTTCATGAGAGGGCACAGGATCAAGGAACAAAACAGATTACAGAAAGGAACCTGCAGGAGACAGGAATTCTGGATAAAAATGTGCTTTAAAATCAGACATCAACATGGGGCCGGGGATTTAGCTCAGTGGTTCCGGCACCTGTCTTGCAAGCGCAAGGGCCTGAGTTCAATCCCCGGTAACCACATACAATACTGGGCATGGAGACTCATGCCCAGGAGCAACCAGTACCACATACCACAGTGCCAGGCGTGGTGGCTCACACCTGTAATCCCAGCACTCGGAAGGCAGAGGCAGGAGGATTGCTATGATGTGAGTTTGAGGCTGAGCTCAGGGCCAGCCTGAACTATAAAGTGAGACCCTGTCTCAAAAAAAAAAAACCAAAATCAGTCATCAGCACCTTCATAGAGCTAAACTATTATAACAGGAAATATTTTAAGGCATTCCAATATAGTGAACATTAGACATTAAATAAATTAAGATTAAATGTCTCTTAATGTGGTGGTTCAGAGATAGTTGGACAACTCTAAAATCTACACAGACAATACAAATGGGTTAACAATCAATTCTCAGAAAGGATTTGGAAGGGGTATATCTTTGGGGTTTATTGCTTGGATGCTATAGCAAAAGAGGAAAGAGTCTCTTTAATAGAAGCTCTCAGGGAGTTTGTTATGTGCTATACAGTTTGGAGGACCCAGTGAACTGATATCTTGCTCTGTCCGGGAACTTTGGAGGGCAAAAGGAAACTAGAAGTCCTCTTCAGTAGTAGCAAGAGTGAGAGATGCAGTTGAATACTGCAGACTGAAAAGGGTATGCCTGGTTGAATTGGTTACATCAGCCTAAACCATGAGAGCCATACTGGGGATTTTGCTCTCATGAAATTAAAGTTTTCACGAAAAGAGGAAAACTCAGTGCTAAACACCTTCCAGGCTTACAAAAGCCTGGGGCAGGATTAGTTTTAAAATGATTCCCCAGTTCCACAGAGAATATAGGCAAAGAGACCACAGAATTAATGTTGACATATTACTTGTGGTTCTTCCTTTTCATATATATTTCTCTGAAAGGTGATTAAAGTTTTGTGTAACTTTATGAAAAATGGTGAAATATCACAGACTTATCTAGTGGTTATTATATTTCTATAAGTTTCATATTAATTCATTTGATCTTTACAACCCTATGAAATCAATATTATTACCACTCTTGTGCAGATGCAGAATTTGTGGCCCAGAAAAGTTGAATATCACCAACGTCACATATTTAGTAAGTAGCATAGCCAAGGTTTAGGCCCTTGACTCTGGCTTTGGTTTATTTTCATAAGGAATGTATTCTGTTGGCATTCTAGATGGATAAACTATTCCTTGGCTTCTCCTTGATTAAAACACCTATTACTGACAATATTCTAATGTATTTTCAACCTCTTTTTAATCAGATTTTAAGAATGTAGATCTATTTTTCTGTTTCCTTTATTACAGTTCTTCAGAAGCAAAAAGAATTACCACCACTCAGGGAGTACTGATATCACAGGAGTCAGCCTCTGGAGCACAAAGATACTCGCTCTTAAATGCTGAATTCAGCCACCGTAGTTTTTCTACTTGAGGAGCAATCCATTGGCTGAGATAATATTTAGGTAAAGTGCATTATAACTTAGAGTTAAATTTGATGAGGGCTGTGTTTTAAGAATGTAGACTACAAGAAAAGTAAATCTGGCTAAGAAGTCCACAAAGACATCCATCTTCTAAGTGAAGGTTAGCTCTCTGAATACAGAGGGTCTCTGAGGAATGTTGTGTAATTTTTGTTTTTGCAGTTTGTGGTGAAGCTGGGAATCAAACTTGGAGCCTTGGGCATTCGAGGCAAGAACTTTATCTCTGAGCTACATCCCCAGCCATTCTTATTTTTCTTTTTTATTTTGAGACAAGCCATTTTAAATTACTACATTATGGGGGATGGGCTTTAATTCAAATAGGTATCAGTATTCTTAGCAAAATTATTTTACAATTTAATCATGCAAAACTGAGCCAACAGACCACAAAAAAAAAAAAATAGTTTCCACTAAAATTACCTCTAAAAGGCAACATTGTTAGCGCCACAGCTGAGACTTATCAGGATTCGGAGGGTATATGACGCATCTGGTTCATAGATTAGATGCAGGTTTCCTGATCCATCCCAATTAATTTCCACCTATTCATTAATTTATTCAATAAATATTCTACATATCGCTACTACGTAGTAGGCATTTGTTGAATAGTAGTAATCTGAACAAGATAAATGTGTTCTCTGCCCTCATGGAGCTTACAATCAAGTAGAATTCTCAGGTTACCTAGGTTACCTATTCCAAATACTTGGAAAGAGGATAATAAGGGATGTAGGAATGTTATATAAAATACAGTAAAGATCTGGCTAAGGACCCAAGAGATTTTGCTAGAAAGTATTCAGGATTTATGACTATAAGCTTAACCGCTGAGATATCTTCTCTCTTTTTGTTCACATTGTCTACCTGAACTTATGCCACAATCATTTTGCAAGAAACAGTAATCTTGTTAAATTCATAAATTAAAAACCATGTTTTCAACAATCATATTTCTGTTGATTTCTAGCTATCGTATATTAGGTCTTTCCTTCTGAGGCAGGACATATGCAAGAGATAAGTGAATACTAAGGTCACTTGCTTTCAAAACATTAACACTCAACAACTGCATGGTTGAGAAATAGTCTCTTCCTCGAATAGTTACGGTAATGACTTTATGGTTTCTGGTGAGGAAATAAAAACTCACCAAATTTCTTGGACCTGATAATATTCTTGTCAGAATTAAAGTATACCCTATTTTTACTGTCCTAAAATATTAACTGTCTTCAAACAAACACCAGAATGATAAAATTTAAAAAATAATATTGACAACCTATAAAATCCTCAGAACCCAAACTAAATGTCCAACTAAGTTAAATAATGCTCGCTATTACTTAATACTCTTTGTAAACTTGCCCTGGAGAGGTACTAAGCAATTAGCACCCGCCAGATCACTGCTTCCCAAAGACCTACAGGTGGTTCCAAGAGCCCTGCAACCAGATTAGCTCCTACCTTCTCTGACTCTGAGCACTTATCAAATGGAACGACCTTACCCAGTGGTTTTTGGAGGATCTTCTTATCATATTTGAATTTACTCATTTGTAAGACTTTTTCCAACTCATTTTTACTTTTTACTATTTCAGATCCTCATCTCTTTTTTTCCTTATTTTGTCTCTTATTTCAGGATCTCTTTTTTTTCCATGTGAAACCTGCTGCGAGTGAAATCAACAAAGACCGCTCATCCATATTTAATTTTCTTCACAGCAGGTGCTGTGGTGCAGCAGTGATTCTGGACAAAAACATGATAGGACTTTTGCTGCGGCTGCCATGCTACTTTCCCAAAAATCAATAAATGATTAGAACGCCTACCACAGTGAATGATTCCAGTGCACCGGAATGATGATATAGGAAACCACTTAAAATTCATACATATACTTTTTCTTCAGCTATCAGGGTTTCAAATTTAACATGTGCAGTGCCTACTAGGTTCAGAATCTTTTGGCTGACTTTTAAGGTTGATTTTCCTTTGTTTCTGACTTTGCTATGTGCATTTTAAACACAAAAATAAATTTATGACAGTTTAATCAGATTAAAGAAAAAATTAGTGTGAGTTCACTTAATCAATGTTATCCATGTAATTTTCTGGATAACTAGTATTTGCTCTTTCTAATATAAGAGTAGTTCATTATTTTGGGCCATGGAATTAGCTCAGTGGCACTGTGCCTGCTTCAGAAGCTCAAGATCCTGAGTTCGTTCCTTGGCACCAAAAAAAAAAAAAGTTTGTTATTTCAAGTTCAAGAAGACCTTTTAAAAATCTTATACACAATCCAATCTTTCTTAAACTCTGCACATTGGAAGTAAGAATTCTAGCTACTTATTTGCTTTTGCTCTAAATATACCTTCACCTGAATTGTGGATCTGTCTGCGGCCATACCACCCTGAACGGGCCCGATCTCGTCTGATCGTCTGAATTGTGGATCTTACAAGTTTCCCTTCAACCCATGGCTAACCGAAAACCTCATTGCCTAGAATTGTATGTTATATATTGTGAAATAGAAAGTGCTCAATGTAAAATAGGGAGAAGGGGGAAAAATGATGAGATTGTAACAAAAAAGCAAGGAAACAAATTTTATGTATATGGGGGGGTTGGTAGGGTGGGTAGGGCTATGGGAAAAAATGAGAATTAAGTTGTGTCTTATACTGGTACAAATCCTCATTATGGAGTGCAATCATGATGCCTATATGTAATGTACCAATAAAGATTAAAAAATAAAAAAATTTTTTAAAAGATGGTGGCTCCAAATGCACATGTCAAAACTTTGGTCAACTCTCTTTCTATTTTTTTCTTACTCATCTTCCTTAGATTCTCAATTGAGAATCTAAATTTTAACCATGTCCCTCAAGATTCCAAGCCAGCTGCCCACTTTCACCTAACTCACGTTTTCTTTAATATAGAGAAAATACAGGCATAAGCGGAAGTTCTTTCCTATTTCTAATTTAACATCTCCACATCATCTTCCCTTCCTCAGGGGATAAACAACCTTTTCCCCCATCCACATCTACTCCTAATGTTCTCTCTGATTTCTTATCTCTTATTTCTTATATCTGTTCCCCTCTTAACCTACAAGCATGCCTACGTCTACTCCACCTTTTTAAAAAGAAACAACACTGTCTCAGATCCTCTACACCGTTGCTAATTTTAGTGGAGCTCCTGCTGATTTTACTAATGGGCTTATTTTGTGAATGTTTCTAATTTGGAACTTTGAGCTCAATTAATCTAAAACTATACTAATGAAGATGTCTGAGGTAAATATGGATATTTCTAGAGAAAAATTTTAGTGATTTCTGTAAAACACCTATAATTAATTTCTTATTTTAAAACTGTATAAATCCAGATATCAATTCCACATGACTTTGGATTTTATTTAGGATTTCTTAAGAAATGCATTCCTTCCTGTGACCTGAAGTACACAGAAGGAGTACAGTCCCTCAACTGGACCAAAATCATAAAGACCATTGTGGACGACCCAGAGGGCTTCTTTGAGCAGGGTGGCTGGTCTTTCCTGGAACCTGAGGGTGAGGGGAGTGATGCTGAAGAAGGGGATTCAGAATCTGAAATCGAAGATGAGACTTTCAATCCTTCAGAAGATGACTATGAAGAGGAAGAGGAGGACAGTGATGAAGATTATTCATCAGAAGCAGAAGAATCAGACTATTCCAAGGAATCCTTGGGCAGTGAAGAAGAGAGTGGGAAAGATTGGGATGAACTGGAAGAAGAAGCCCGAAAAGCGGACCGTGAAAGTCGCTATGAGGAAAAAGAAGAACAGAGTCGAAGTATGAGCCGGAAGAGGAAGGCGTCGGTACTCAGTTCAGGCCGTGGCTCTAACCGTGGTTCCAGACACACCTCTGCAACACCCAAGAAAAAGAGGAAGTAACACCTGAACTTTGGCTCTGCGCTCCTCCAGCCAACTCCAGAAAATTTTACATGACATAGAAACTGGGCTTTTTCCTTTTGTTTTCTTTGAAGTTCTGCCATTGGCGTTTATGGGTTTAGGGGGCCATTTGTGTGGATCAATCTACTCGGGGAATTCCAGAACCACCAAGACACATGCCAATGGCCCCATTCAGATGGCAAGGGAGGACTTGTTCTTGAAGAAGGGTGGAGGCTCCCGCTGTTAATAAATACCGTTCATTCCTCTCTTCCTGTCACCTTCTGCCAAGACATCAATGGCTCTGACACCTTCAGTGTCTCTAAGGTGTATTTCCAAGACAGTGGTGCAAGGTGACCTCAACCACCTGTGCCATGGTTCTTGACCAGCAGATCAGTCCTTCATCCTCCTCTACTGCAGTGACCTTCCTCACATCTCTGTAAGTTCCATCTTTGCAATAGTCAAGAAAAAGTCCTTAGAATCTGCTAACAGTGGTGATAAACCATACAACTGGAGCTAGTGAGGCAGTTTGGGCTGGTACTTTCGTCTGAGTTTTCCTGGTTTTCTTGCCTCTTGCAGATTCTGAGATATTTCTGCCGCCTTGGAAGACACGTGAAGCAGTGACACTCCCTGGCTTGGCTTTTTCTTCTTAAAAATTCATACGTGATATAATAATAGAAGGCAAAATTACCACTGTTTCTCTTCTCTGATGTGTCCAAGAAAGAATGGTTGTGCGCCTCATACACTGCTTCCGGCGAAATCTGGAGGGAGGCTCACGGGAGAGGACATAGTCTGGAAGGGGCCAGTCATGCCTTGCTTGGGCCTAGCACTGCCTGAGGAGGTAAGAGAAGAGGAAGGGAGGCCGCAGCTCCAGCACAGCCTCTTGTACTGCTGCTCCTTGTTTTCACTGCCCTGCCGTTGTCCTGTATTTATCAGTTTCTGCTGAACGCTCCTTAAGTGCTCGAGGTTCTCTTGCCCTCCTCCCTCCCAGTTCTCTGCAACCACCTGCCCCACTGCACCTCCTTCTGTGTTCTGTGACTTAAGAGAACGGGGGAGGGCTCTCAGATTATATGTTTGTTTGTTTGTTTTTTTCTGTAGCAGTAGGACTTGATATTTTCCATTTTGGAAAAATTAAAAGATAAACTGTGGAGTTTTTGTTAAAAAGAAAAAAGAAATGCATTTTTTTAGGTCAACCATAAAAATATATTTTTTATATATCTTTGAGGAAAGACCATTTTTTGTCTCTTTCACTGATAAAATGTCCCTTTAAAGGAATGAACTATATATATCACTATATTCATCTTTTTATTGTGAAACAGGTGCTTTTTATATGCACATCATTATCACACTTAACACTGACAATTTGTACCAGTATATGTTATGACTTTATTCTCATTTTTCCCATTGTCCTACCCATTCTACAACCCCCACCCCTATACACATAAGCTTTGTTTACTTTTTTAAAAATTACCATCACAATTTTCTCTTTCCCTTCGTTATTTTTCCCATCTCCATTTTCCATCTTACATAGGTACAAGGTATCATGATGATATAAAAACACAAATTTAGTACCACCTGCAGGCACACCAAAATCTGCTCTTGGCTTATCAACCGAATTACTCATTTTTATTTATTTTTAGATAATTAGGGTCCCCTTATGAATTTTAAAAAGCTGTTTTATTATACACAGAATATTTTGTGATAGGTGATTTAGTTCTTCATATTTCTAAAAGTATAAATTTCAAGTTTCTCTCTTAGTAAGAATAAGGATCCT
This sequence comes from Petromus typicus, assembly GCA_004026965.1. NCBI lineage: Eukaryota > Metazoa > Chordata > Mammalia > Rodentia > Petromuridae > Petromus > Petromus typicus. The sequence goes on along the minus strand of PVIR01004268.1, from coordinate 64,392 downwards.
GCCCATTAAAGGTAATATCAAAATGAATCACTGCTATTACAGAGATGTCTAAAATACCAAGTTCTGTATGCCTACAAAGTAAGATATTTATATTTTACCTCATTTTATTGAAAAGAGAAAAAAGTTTATCCAAGATTCCTGACCATTTAGATTTTTTAAAATAGGTTTTTAAAAACGTATATTTCACATTAACTATGGAAATAATATTTAACATAGCTTCTATTTCAAAAATATGGAGAAATTAAACCTTAAATTTAAGCAAAAAAGATCACACAATAACTAAGGAATAAATCTAGTGTATAAACTTAGAGTTCCCTTTTCAAGAACTCATAGTACACTACGTGATTCTGTCTTCCAGCAATTCTTAATGATATAATTGTAGAGTAGACACTATAAAATATCTTTAAAATAAAAATATATGACATGACATGAATCCAAAACACATAAAATGACTGTGTGGAATGAGCAGGTAAATTACTTTTAAATAGAATTTGTAGAAACAAAAGATCTTGCAATTTCTGATTTGCATTTCTAATTATTCATACATATACTTTTAACTAGATAAATCTTTATGATACGAACAACTCAGATAATCAAGGAAAATCTCTCTATCTCAAATATCCTTAACTTGACCACATCTATGAAATGCTTTGGTCATACAGGTAACACTCAGATGCTCAGAGGATTAGAATGTGGACGTGTTTGTAGTATCATTATTCAGCCTACCATAATATGTTTTCATTTCCACTGTACTGCCCAAGGAAGAGAATAATTAAAGTAGTATAAGGCATTCATGGTGCCCAGAACTAGTTGATAATCTCCAACAGTATTTGTAAATTGTTGTACTTATACTTTCCCTGGAGTGTTTGACATCATCACTAACCCTTAGTTACCAGCACTCTGTTTAGCTACTCTTGTAGATTTGATTATAGAAAAATTAAGACTATAATTATTTTATTACTAGCAGCCCTTTGCAGAAAGAACTACTAACAAGTCCACTGCATAGCAAAGGAAATGGAACTAACAAAGAGAAGTAGATGAAAAATGAAACTCAGAGAAAATAAAACTTTTTAAAATTATGATTAATCTGGGAATAAAAATAATGAAATAAATTTTAAAAATCAAATAAGTGGGAAAGTTGAAGTTTTCAAAGGTTCTTGTATTGCTCAAGAAGACAGATGAAACACTGGGGGAAAGAGAAGGGAGAAAGACTTCGCTAAGGATGCTAAGATAGATGAAGCCAAATTGGACAGGTAATCTAAGAAAAAATGTGTAAGGCTAGTCAGGAGTCTGTGCTTTATTTATCTGATGAATAAAAAGCCCATAACATGTTAAAATTAAAATCACAACTGATAGAATTAGCCAGCAACAAATGTTGGCAAGACTGTGGAGAAAAAGGAACCCTTCTCCACTGTTGGTGGGACTGTAGACTCGTACAACCTCTGTGGAAATTGGTGTGGAGATTCCTCAAAAGGCTAGGATTGGAGGTCCCATTTGACTGAGCCATTGTTCTGCTAGGTGTGTACATAAAAGAATTAAAATATTCATATCACAGTGACATATGTGCATCCATGTTTATAGCAGCTCAGTTTGTGATTGCTAAGTCTTGGCAACAACCCAAATTTCCATCAACTGGAGACTGGGTAAAGAAGATTGTGATTTTTTTTATAGAATGGAGTATTACTCTGTCATTAAAAATGATAAGATGGAGTTATTCATACTTAAAATGATGTACCTCCAGGACATCCTCTTAAGTGAAATAAATAAGTCACAGATGTGTAAATATTGTATCTTTTCTCTGGTGTGAGAAAATGAAGATGTAAATGAGTTGTAACATATATAGTTGATATTATGAAACAGAAAATATTTAAAAGGAATGGGTGGGGGCTAGGGATTTAGCTCAGTGGTTCCAGTGCCTGTCTTGCAAGCGCAAGGGCCCAGGTTCGATCTCGGGTAACCACATAACAATACTGGGTGTGGAGACTCACCCCAGCAGCAACCAGTACCACATACCACAGTGCCGGGCATGGTGGCTCACGCCTGTAATCCCAGCACTCAGGAGGCAGAGGCAGGAGGATTGCTGTGATGTGAGTTGGAGGCTGAGCTCAGGGCCAGCCTGAACCACAAAGTGAAACCCTGTCTCAAAAAATAAACAAATAAATAAATGAATAAATAAATGGAATGGGTGTAGGGGTAAATAATGGAGGGAAAAATGTGATAATAATAAAAAAGGAAACACAGCTTATGTGTACAAGGGGTGGGGTTGCAGAGCGGGTGGGGGAACGGGAAAAAAATGAGAATCGAGTCGTGTCATATTCTGGTACAAACTCTCAATGTTGAATGCGATGATGACGTGTACTTATAATGTACCAATAAAGATTTGAATTAACTTTTTAAATCACAGCTGATATAACTTGTTTTTAATACAAGTATGTTTTCTAGTATTAATATCTTATAAAACATAAATGAATCACTAGTTAAGTAATTTTTAAAATGATCAATCTACATAGCAGCAATTTAATGTTTCATCTAAGACAGTGTGGTGTGTACATATGTCAGAACAAAAATTGAGGACATGGGCTCTAACTCCAGGTCAGGTATAAAGCTAGTGGTTATTAGGAGAAAATAAAGGAAACAAAGGAGGTTCATATTAGAAGCAAAAATTCTTTATGTTTCAAGAAGTGATAAAAAAAAATGCCTCTAGATATTGGTTATCCTTCACTACCTAATACTTTCACAACACACACACACACACACACGCACGCACGCACTATGTGATAGCACTATTTGGTTTCTGTGTTGCTAATTAAACATTAATCAGGGTGAATGAAATATTCTGAGTATGATTTTGTGCTGCTTGTTTAGAGCTTTCCAAGTTTGTTAAAAATGGTCATGTAACAAATTCTCAATGATGAAGCGATAATAATGTATACTGAAAATGTACCAATAGTCTCTATTAAAAATTTTTTAAAAGATGATCATATGTCAAACCTCTGAAACCAACCTCAAAAAAAATAACTTTTCATACCTAAGGACCTTTAAATATTTCATATTCTTCTTCATATTTCTTTCTAACAAATTATCTGAAAGAATATTATGATAGATTTCTAAAGCATGTGAAGCTCAAGCCCCTGTATGATTATTATGACTTTTCAAGGTACAGTTCAATCCTTCCTCTAGCTCTAAAATCACAGAACCACCACATACTTTTTCTTCCCTAGTTCTATTCTAGTGTGTATCATTTGCTGAAAGATGAGTAACTCATATTTCAAGGAGCACAGATGTGCCTCTCTGTCTTAGCTATAATGATGCAAAACTGCAGCAAGCAATTATTTTGTGAATGAATTGCACAGAATGCCAACGGATGGTGCAAAATTAATTCATCCTTCTGTTAACAACAAACATCACCCAAATGTCGCCCACCCCCTGCCTGGAGAAGTATGATGACAAACACAAGATTTAGAAAAACAATGTATTTACCAAGCTCTGAGGCAGTGTTCAATCATCACAATATTGCAGATTTTTATGAGGACAATACATTAGAATTTAATATGTTGCAATGTATCACAAACTAGAACAGTGTACTGTTGTAATATTTCAAAGAAGCAATCTTGTTAGGAAAATCATTTTGACCTCAGGAAAAGCAATTGGAAATTCCTCACTTACAGACATTATGCATACCTTGAGAGGCTGGGTATATCATTACCGACGCTTCATTTCTATCTAACTCAATATTTGCAACTAAATACATACTTAAAGTTCTCAATGAAGAAGCTATATAGCATTTGCATTTTAGTCTAAATTCTAAGCTGTACACAAATAGATACATCAAAAATGGTCTGAGACATTATTATTTATAAACAGAGCAGTCTCTAATTGTTCAACTGCTGCCTCCCAGCGGCCTCCCAGACATTCAGTGTTTACATACACTACCTTGGGATACAGGCTGAAAGGAAGAAACCTCTGTTCTGGTATCCAAGCACGGCCGATCCCTCTTAGTACTCTGTGGCTCCTGGAAAAAGTTACTGTACACTTTGTGACTTCAGACAACAACCTTTCATGCTCTCCTTGCCTCTTCTGCTTCAAGTGTGCTTGGCTGGGCCTCACATCACCTTGTTTGTCTCTTCTCTGTGTCCCTGTAGCAAAGCTGTCTGCCCTCTCTGTCCCTCTCTCCCATACGGATACGGATACGTATGGTAGTGTTCAGGGTCCACCCAGATAATCCAGGGTAAACTTTTCTTTGTAAGATTCTTAAATGTGTCATGTAAGGATCACATGTTGCCAGAATTTGATGTGGAAATCTTTCAGCACTATTTTTCAGCTGACTACCTCTCTGTGTTTTCATTCCACATTTTTCTGTGATCTCTTGAGATGTCTGCCCTCATTCTGACTCCTTTAGTCGTTCCCTTGTATCTATGCCTTCTTTCAGTGGTTGCTTCTCCCATCTCAGTATCATGTAATACTAGTTTTTTAAGGACACTGTAACAAAGTACCAGTGTGGGTGGTTTAAAGAACAGAAAATTCAATTGATGCTGGAAGCTAGAGTCTGTATTTCAGGGATTGACATATTTGATTTCTTCTGGAGCTCCCTTCCTTGGCATGTGGATGACCAGCTTCTGCCTTTATCTCACATGGATTTCCCGACAACCAGTGATCTAAAACTATGGTGAAAGCTAAAACTTTTCAAATGTATTACAGTGAAGGACACATGCCGTCACCTCTCCCTCACTTTGAACACTTGGGCTGGGCTTCTTGCCATTTTCTGAAGCCATTCAGGAAGTCTTCTCCTTCTAGGAATGTTTTAAGTCATGATGTCCTGGCTGTCTCAATGTCCTGCATCAGTTCCAAACATTTGCCTTTCACCGTCATTTGGACTTTGGGGGAAGAGCCAGAAGTGGCATGAAGCCCGACGCAGTGAATGCTGTGGATGTTGGCACGCAGTCATGTTAGTATCAGCCAACCTTTTCACTGAATGAAGTTCAGCATTTCCTAGATTGCCATTTTTTAGCACACTTCATAAAGACATTTGTGAAGGAAGACTTCCGGAACCACTTCACAAAAAGTAGCAAGAATGATGAGGTGCTTCAATTGATGAAGGAGTATTCTGAGGGGGATTCATGGCACTGTGTCTCCTGTTGCAATAATTTTTTGTTTAAACACACTCTGTTTGATCACTTCTTGTTCATGTGTATCTTTGTACTAATCTTTACTTTGTATAAAGACACCAGCCATATTAAACATGGTCCCACCCTTGTGGCCTTATTTTAACTAAAGTCCCTGTCTCCCACTACAGTCATTTCCTGAAGTACTAGGAAGTGGGACTTCCTCATATGTATTTTGAAAGGACAGAATTCAGCCTATAATTTATCCCAGTCTTTCAAAAAATAAAATAGCTGCATCACACAATCATTTGCTTCTCATCAAAACCAGGTGGGACCTTAGGATGGGTTTTAAGTAGGCAGTACTATGTTTCTAAGGCATGTACTATGAAAATTTTAATATAAAAAACAAGATAATTTTGTTTTGGAATCATAATCTCACAGAAGAAATGGATTATAGTTTTTCAGGAGATGGAGTTTATTTGATATCCTCAACTGCATTTTGCTCTCACGCCCTCAAGTTCCATCAGCAGACAGTGTAAGGAAACAGATGTACAAAGTCAACTACCACATTTAACAATGGACACTTCTTTAGTACATCCCCTCAAATCTTTATTTCCCCTCAGGTCTCCTTATTAGTGTTTTAATCAATGTTGATCTTGTCAGTAATGTATTTAGTTGGTTTTTTTACTTGATTTATCTAAAGCTGTATTTGAGATACAAGTTTTACAACTATAAGGTGGCATCATGAAGAGACCCGCTGGGGCTATCTTGTGATTCATGCATGTCTTATGCCTAGAACAAATGTCCAATAAACATTATTAAATAAGTCAGGGAGCCAACTGTGTAGCCTGAATTCTTACATTGTTAATTTTTCTTCATTGTGATTTTTTTAAATTTCTCTGCTCCTAATTTTTTTCAGTTTGTAACTGATGGAAGAATTGGTTCTATGTCAATATTTCTATATATTTTCTCTAAATTCTGCATGTATACATTGAAGGTTGCTGAAAATATACTGAATAAACATTTAAGCTACCATATATATGAGAATATACATATATATTCTGATACTTTTTGAGTAATTCAGTAACAGAGAGAGCAAGCAAGAACCATTCCATCTTATTTTATAGCCACAAGTAATTACAGAATGAGTGAAACAGAAGTTTTCAAAGTACTAGTCAAAAACTTCTAGTGTCTCCAAAATCTTTTAGGGTATCTATGAGATCAAAAGCTACTTCCCAAATAGTATTAAGATGTTGTTTTCCTTTTTTCACTCTAATTTTCTCATGAGTATTCAGAAAAGTTTTCTGAAGCTAAGTGTTACCTTACAGCATAAGTGGGGTTAGCGATCTTCTATTGAGCCTAATATGACAAATATTCACAGAAATAGAAGACAATGACACTTTTCTAACTGAATATTTATTTTAGAATAAATTTTTATTTTACATGTTTTTGTAAAATATTATTGTTGGTGGATATTTACTATTGTTATGTTTTAAAACTTGATAGTTTTTCAGTTTTAACTTGGAGCATGATACATATTGTATGATATAAGCCACATAAACAAAACCCCTTTGAGAGCTCCTTAGAATGTTTCAGACTGCAAGTGACATAAGACCAAAAAGTGAAGACTATCGAGTTAAAAGAAAGTCTTCCTCTATGTTGAAGGAAAGAAAAACCAAAGAAACATTCTCCCTTTCCCTAGTCTATTGCATAGAGAACATCCATGATACAATGTAGCAATTAGGCAACACATTGGAACAGGTTGGAACACAGACACACACACACACACACACACACACACACACACACACTCACACACCAGGATAAGAGAAATCTGAGTGAAGGCTTCCTAGATAGGCAATCTGCAAGTCTATGGATACAATCCCCAACTTATCTTCTTCTAACTTCTATCCTACATTTATCCCAAGTCTAAACCAGAGTTATCTTCTCTCTGCTCCTAGGCTTTGAGAAAATACAAAATCTCTCTCAGCATCTCTCTCTCATCTCTACCTGTCTCTTTATCTATCTCTTTATCTATCTCTGTCTCTCTCTATTTCTGTCTCTATATCTGTCTCTCTCTGTGTGTCTCTGTGTCTGTCTCTCTCTCTCTCTCTCTCTCTCTCTCTCTCTCTGTCTCTCTTTCTCTGTCTCTCTTTCACTTCTTCTGGAACTAATCCCCATTTGAAGGGATTCCTGGCATACTCCATCATCAATGACCGTCATATTTCTGGTACCTCCATCCTTGATTTCTTTACAGGAGGCTGTTTCTCAGAGGTACAGCCTTGCTCTGGAATGGCAAGTATATTTCATAGAAAATGTGAACTCTAATATATTCATAACATACTGTTAGCAACTATCTGGAACATTATTTGGAAGGATTCTGAGGCTACATCCTGGCTTAGCAAGACAAATGCCATAATTGATTAGTGGTTACCCTGTGTACAGAAGAAATGTGAGCTTGTGCATTATGTATTTGCTGATTTTGTGAAATCAATTAATATTTCTGTGGACAAACAGATGTAGAGCAAGATGATAAATGTCACATCCATGTAAAAGCAACACAGAAATTAACTACTATCACGCAAAATAACAAGTATCAGCAATAATTTCTCCTCACAAATAAAGTTGATATACTTAAAACACAAGCATGACTTTTATGGTTCAAAAAAATTCATAAGAATCTTAGACTACTTTGAACACTTGTCATAACATAGCTAGTGAATCTCTGCATCCAAAGATAATTTTACCTACACAAATTTAGATAACAGCTATTCTTGATGTTGTCATTTTCAGGAGTCTGACCTGAACTTTCTTTCAGAAACAATCTTTTCAGAATGTAATCTAGGATGATGAATTCATAGAACATCAACTGTGGTTTCTTAACAGCTCCCAAATGTTGCACTACTTCTGGGATAGTCTAGCGTCTGCTCTAAGTGCTCCATTTCTTTACAATGTATCATCATTTTGGTATGATTAATAACAGATGAATGAGAAGATGAGGGAGGTGAAGAAGTCAAGGAGGAAGAGAAGGAAATGTGGAGAAGAGAAAAGGAAGGATGCAACTTGTCCCCAGAGATTTAAGCTAGTCTGGATTGTTCTTTGCTTGGCAGGAAGCACAGACTACATCTTTCTTTGGAAAGCATTCCTATGACTATCAGCTCTACAGTGTCCTACTCCTGCCATAGTAATGGTACATGTTGGCAATATATTCCTTTAAGTCACATTTTTTGATGAGATTAAATAATATTTAGCCTCTCTGAGGATAGGACCCAAGCACTGACAGGATTTGAACACTTTGTGAATTTGTCTTTTTGCCATTTTGCAGGAGAGTTATCCTGAGGAGAAATTTATACAAAAAAGCAAGGGATGCCTCAAACTAATGAGTCTGGCTCTAAAACATGGTAAAGAAATCTGAGCAAAAAAACACAGAAAAGACTAATATAGAGTTTGTTCCCTTGGAAACAAAGAATACTTTGTGCTTCAGGGGAAAAATACATACAGCACAACATTCACAAAGATATGGCTCTAAAATGAGATTCTGACGACTGAGACACAAATAACATTAGTGAAGAGTAAGTGGAGAAAGTAAGTAGAGAGAAATAATTTTGTGATTTAAAAAGTATTTACATTCAATTAGCTCCATAAACCAGACTTCCAAGATCATATTCAAAAGGATATAATAATGTGAGCCTAAGATGATGCTCGTCCTTACTTCCCTAACAAAGGTTACAGATGACAATGAGGAGAAGCTTGTTCCTCACCCTCCCACAAAAGAAAACAAGAATTTATTAAGCTTTGTTTGGTAGTCAGAAGAAAAAGAAAAGTGTCAGAGAGCAAGAAATGTTCTGAAACAAATTATTAAAAGGATGGTTCTTTAGGATTTTAATTAAGAAAATAGTATGAGCAATAAATCTGAGTTCCTTCTGATTGATTCTTCAAAGCCTCCTTGGAAGACTGATGAATTTGAATTTTGTGAGTTTGAAAAAGAAGGTGACATGCTTATCTTCTTCATGAGTGAAAGAAACATAGCATCCAAGATAATAATAAGTAAAAATGTACTGATTGTCTCCTATTAAATAAATGAAACAGATTATTAGATGTTTTGTAGCTCTAAAAACTTTTAAGTGTAGGGTCCCAGTGAATCAGAGTCACATGTTTATGACACATACAGGACCCTGATTTTCTCTTAATGAATCCTGATAGTCACTGGAATAAAGACATAGTGTATATTTACCAATTTGTAGTGACACAGGGTGGCAGACATGATACAGAATGCCAGATATAATTTTTAAAATGATCTCAACTAGATTGAACAGCTTTTTCTTGATGGTAACCCCAGGGAATAGCACAGAGACTGCTATATAGACCTTGAAAACCTGTTTTTCTTTGCAAAGTATACATATCACCAACTCCCCATGAAGAAATAGACATTATACTGCAAAGATGTACTAATACAAATAAATAAATGCAAATTACTTATTGAAGGAATGAATCGATCGAAACCAATAAAGTGAAATTTAGCAAATAAAATTAATTTGTTCAGATAAAGACTATCCTGGTTTGATAGCAATTTAAATAAATACTAAACAGAGTTCATTACTAGCTCAATTTAAGCCAAGAACCCAGTTAATAGGGGTAAAATATCTACCAAAATTAATTTCACTGCCATTTCTTTAAGTGAAGCTATGTGTAAAATACTAAATTCCACCTGGACATCAGCTTCTGAAATTGACATTTCAGAATGCCTGCCTGCTTAGTCAGGAAATTAAGAGATATAGGACTCCTGCCAGCAGATATTAGTGTAGCATCTAAGTTATCTTTTTTAACCTGGAAAAGAAAAACAGGAAAGATCTGCTTCAAATATTTGAAGAACTGTCATAGGAAAAATATAACTCAGTCATTCTCTATCTCATCCAAGGAACCTATACAGAAAAACAGATCTTGCTTTAGTGAAAAGAAATGGTTTCTAACAGTAGGATCTGTTAGAAAATGGACTAGCCTACCTTACCAAGAAGGAAACACTTCATCACTTTAAGAGTTCAAGCAAAACCTAAGTAATCTACAGGGACTTTGCAGAACAATCACCGTGGGTCAGGAGAGCATTAGTTCAGATTATGTACAGCCCCTTCAGTAGCCTGTATTCTGATTCTATGCCCCGAGGGTCTTCCTGGCCCTCCACTATCATAACTTCTTTCCATGAGTTATCTTCTCCCAATTTAAAGCTTGATCTCTTATCTTTATTTTTATTCCAGTTATTCCCTTTTACTTATAAGATTCCTTCTGTGATGGTTAATTTTACATCAGTTTGACTGTGGTAAAAGGCCCCCAGACAGCTGCTAAAAAGATATATGGAGGTGAGTGTGAGGGTATTTCCAGAATGGATGAACATTCAAATGAGCGGACCATCACCAAAGCAGGTAGGCATGGTCCAGTCCACTGGGGCCTGAGTGACACAACTATGAAGGAGCCAGGACATCCACCTGGCCTGTATTCACATCTCAGTTCTCCTGGTGCCCAGGCATTTGAAATTTGGACCAAACTGTAGTACTGCCCTCCACGGTTTTCCAATTTATAATTTTTGTGAGTTCTCGGCCCCTATAAAAGCATAAATCAACTATTTATTCTCTCTCCTAGCCCCTCTCTCCAAATGACTAATAGGTGATAGATAGATGATAGATGACAGATAGATAGATAGATAGATAGATAAAGACAGACAGACAGACAGATAGAGGTATAGATAAAAGAAAATAACATACCCCTGGGTTCAATCCACAATGCCAGAAAAAAAATCACGATATCTATGATGTAATAATCAATGGCCAAAGCATTTATTTTCATTTCTCTTGCTCTGTAGGAGTACTGTCAGATATTTCTTATCACTTTCTTGCTTTTCCAATCATTTTTATTTTGCAAAATCTTTGTTTTCTTTTCTTCTACTCAAAACTCATAGCAGTTTCCTAAGGGACTAGTGTTTTCTATATTAGAATTTTATTAGCATATTTGATGGCAAGATAAATATGATTTTTAAATTCTTAACCCTCAGAATGTCAGGGATACAACTAACACTGTCTGTATCTAAAAACTAAAAAAAGAAAAAGATATCAAATGTTTTTACCATAAAGAAATAACAGGTGACTGAAGAGATCTGTTTAACGTGATTTAAATATTACACAGTATTTCTTTATGATTGCATAGTACTCCATTTTATTAAAAAATCTTATTTAAATTTGAGACCTGTTTAAATGGATGCACCTTAGGACCATATTCATGAGTGAAATAAATAGGATAATTTATGTAAATATCAGATTTTTTCTCTAGTGTAGGAACTGAAGGTGTAAATGTGGCCCAAAAAGTATAACAGTCATTTGAAACAGGAAGAAAATGTTCAAAGTGGAAGAGGAACTAGGGAGGGAGGACAAGGGAAAGCAAAGAAGGGAAACAAAAATGTTTAATAGTTAAAAAAAAAGAAAGAAACAAACAAAGTTTATGTAGGTGTGGGTGGAGGGACTTAAGGGAGGACAGGGGAATGAGAAAAAATAAACAAGATATGTAGAGGTACAAATTCTCAATGATGAACGAGCTCATAATGTACACCTGAAATGTACCAATAAACTCAATAAGTAAAAAAATAAAATATAAATGTTACATAATGTATGTGTGTCTGTGTGTGTATCACATGATGATAATTATTATTTTTAATTTGTCTTCATATGTCAATTAAAGGGCAAAAAATGAGTCTAGGAATGTCACAAATCATTACATCGTGCAGCTGAAGCTTCTATCGGTCCTATTTTACATTAACTGTATTTCAATATTCATCTTAAGTTGTAAACACAAACACAGATTATTATATAACTTTGTAGAGAATAAAAACTCTATTCCCTAGTTATATACAAAGGTCATTCTTCAAAGAACTACCCCATTTCCTAGCAGATAGCTACTTGGGTTTCTGATTATTAGTCTAGTCATACTCTATATTGGTTGAAGTTTCTCTAAATTTTAGTAGATACTGGCTAACACTGAAATATCCCCCATTCAAAAATTTATCCCCAATTCAAAATCACTGAAAGTACAGTTGGATTATGTAGTTTCCAGGTGGACATAATTGTTTAATGTGCAATCTCAGGGTCTGGACAAATGTGCATCCTTATAAAAGATCCAAGCCAGCTCTATACAATAAACATTTCTAAGATGAAAATGTTTTTCTATACTGTCTTGCAGGAAGCCACAAGCCACAGATGGCTTCAGCACTTAAAATGTAGTTAGTACAAGTGAAGGAATAAATGTTCAATTTTCCTGTTTTTAAAAGAAGAAACATAATTATGGAGTGCAATCATGATGTGTATATTTAATGTACCAATAAAGATAAAAAAAACTGTCTTGTTTAACTTATGCATTTTACTGTTGCTTCATATTAAATAAAACAAAACCAATATTAAAAAAAGAAGAAACATAACTGAAAACATAAAAGTATTACTACGTACCATAATATAATGTAGCACCAGAATTGACTTATCCTTGTAACAAACATTTATAAAATACCCCAGCACTACATATAGACTCCACACTGAATGATGAGTTCAGAGACTGTTAGATCCAATAGCTAAGTAGAAATTACAGTATACTTTTATTTGTTAGCAGAGATTTCTTAAAGAAGTGCTGGGACATACAGTATAGAATATTGTCCATGGGTTTTGCTAAAGGTTTTATTTAAGCTGGGATGACATAGAAGACTATGTTGCAAAGTGTCATGGGGAAAAACAGGAACTATAGTAGTGGGCAGGCACTGAAAAGGCATGGAAGCCTGTGAAGGCTGTTTTCTGCCTAATAATTTTGCCTATTCTTCATGTCTCATGCTGCAACAGCAGATGACAACTGGAAGTAGATTTCAAGCTAAGTGTCATCATTTCAGATGGTATGCAAAAATCCGGAAGCCAAGTGGTCACACAATACAATATACCTCCATTTTTTTGTTTGCTTGCTTTTTTCTGTACTGTGAATTGAACTCAAGATCTTCATCTTGAGCAACCTTCGCCTCCTCCCACCAATACACAGGCCTTTGTTGAGACAGGGTCTTGCTAAATCGCTAACTTGCTCAGGGTGGACGCACCAGAGTCTTCCAGAAACTGGGATTACAAGTGTGTACCACAATATTGTTTGAATTTTTTATATTTTGCTTTAAGGACTTATTCTTTAAATCTACTTTACGGGGTTTGTGATTTGTTATAGCGATATGAGATCCTCTTTATCCACCAGTGTACTCCACAGTTAATCAACCATCTACTTGGTTTACAAATAAGTATTTCTGCTCACTCTGCAGCCTGGGACTGTTGGAACCAGACTACCAGCTTCCAAGTTACATCTACCCTCTAGGGTTGCACCTGTTGTGCCACCATCAGACCTCTGGACAGCTCACAGTTGCTACAGTGCCCCGTGACAGCTTTTATGACAGACTCTAGACAAAACGAAGCTTAACAATGGCCCAGTTCACGCCCTTGGATGTAAGTTATTCAAAGTAAGAGATGGAAACGAAGTGAAATAACTTCCCTTTTACCAACTTTATCAATAGGCCTCTGGTGAAAAAGAAGAATATTGTTTAAGTGAAGAGTGGAATATAAAATAAAACAGCAAAAGAAAGCTATTCCAGAATAAGTATCAACTCTGATAGAGATTAGAAATTATGGGGTATTGGAGTAGCCAAAACCAGATTATGTTTAGATTTTATTATGCGATGAAGCCAATCTTCTCCGTAAGAGAAATAATAAAGCTCTAGAATACACGAAAGCATTCCAACAGCATTTACGATATGCAAATTTAATCATTTTGTGTGAGCCACAACAGAGTAGTTACCTCAGTTGTGGGCTCCGCATATCTCCCAGGAAGGTATTTGTTTTTAGACCCTGTAAAAATCAAAATGATCCCCTAAACAAAGTAGACTGACAAAGTTAACAGAAAGAAGAAGGGATGATGGTTATAGGCATGAAGTTCTCTTCTTACCCATTTCCCCACCTCAAAAAAAGAGAGAGAGAGAGAGTACCTAATTATCACTCAGCAAAAACAGGAATAATGCAAACGTCTGTGGTGACACTTCGCTCTTTGGTTGGCATCATCCCATACCCTTCCTCGGGCCTCCCCAACCCCTCCGTCCAGCCCAGTCCGGGACAGCGAATACGCTGGGAGAAAGGGGGTGGGCGGGGCCGAGCTCCGTGCGGGCCGTGCGCGTTCCGTATTGCGTCAGAGGCGGAGAGTCTTGTCCCTGCGCGCGCCCCGTTCTGTCTCACCGCCCTCCCGACTGTGCTCGCGGGACTGACGTGTCCACGGTTCTTTGGTGCCTCGGAGAGACTGGCAGTGATGGCGGACGCCTGGGAAGAGATTAGGCGGTTGGCAGCTGACTTCCAACGGGCGCAGTTCGCCGAGGCCACGCAGAGGTGCTGGACCCTTCCTCTCCTTGGTGGAATCTAAATTAGGCCCAGGGTGGACTTGTCTGGAACGGGTTCTGTCTCCACCTTAGCCGGGTTCTCTTCCCTTCGCCCGAGCCAGGACCACAGTTCCGAGTCCAGTCTGCAGGGAGACCCGCCGGCTGAGATACCCCAGGTCCCGCTCCAGCGTGGTGTTGGCGCCCCGCCCCGACGATGGCCTTGCTGGGGACTCGGGCTCCGACTGTCCCTGCGGTCCTCCCACCCCGCTTCTCCAAGTTCCCATATGCCTGGTACACTTCTGACCTAAATGAGTGTGAAAGAAGAGACTGACTCCAGATGTTCTGCTTTGAAAAGAGCACATTCATTCTTTAAATTTTTTCCACTTTTTTGTTTATAACAGATGTAGGCCAGACCCACGACACCATCTGTCGTTTTTAGGGACTCAGGCCACTGTCATTTTCTGCAAACATACGAACATTTGAGAGATGTATCTGAAACACCCTGACATTGCTCTTTGCTATTATAGGTAGCGAATAGAATCCTTTTTATCCGTTAACTGTTTTTATTTGGGATTTTATTATTTCTGGGTCCAAAGACGTTATTCTCCATACTGTGCCTTGTAGAGCTGAGAGGTAAAAATAAACAAATTGGGACACAATTCATGGCTGTCCAGGAGCAGTCATGCTTTTACGAGGCCAGATCTGTCTGCAGACCAAGTGAGGCCGGTATGCACTTTTATAAGGAAATTTTAAAACCTAAGTGAAAGTAGCGCAAGTGTTCTACCGAAATTACAAGTCCTCAGTTTTATATTCGTATTTGAATATTCAAAGCAAGCCCAGAAGAAAGCAAATTTGCCATTTCTAAAATGAGGTACATCAGTCAGGTAAATGATTTAAGTGATTTAAACCTACTTACTCTAAGGTTTTTGTTTTTAACTTACTTAATCAGTATTGTATAATGAAAAGTATAGATTTTGTAATGTAAAAGTAGTGACTTTTCCCAAACTTTTTGAAAGCCTGTGCTCACATCCTCTTCATTTTTATTGAGTTCCAATTTATCAAAATTGTCCTAAAACTTTTTCCCCTCAGGTTGTCAGAGCGAAATTGTATTGAAATTGTGAATAAATTGATTGCTCAGAAACAGCTAGAAGTAGTTCACACACTCGATGGAAAGGAATATATTACTCCAGCCCAAATTAGTAAGGAAATGAGAGATGAGCTGCATGTCCGAGGTGGTAAGTAATTTCTCAGCATTTTCCCGAATCCTGGATTTGGGGGAAGCCACCTGAGAAAACCCGCTTTAAAATCCTAACTACAAAATGCATTCTTGGACAGAAAATCCAGGGCTTCTCAAATGCTAAGCAAACTACCATTGAATTATATTGTACTTCTCAACTGTAAACTTAGTAATCAGCCTTAGTATTTTTAGTAGGTTCATGCTCAAGTATTATTACTTATCATAATAGTATTTTTATTAGTTGAAGTTATACATACCATAGATGAGTTAACTGTTTCTATTTATGGTTCATTAATTTATTGCATGACCCAAGGGAGGGTACTTAGCTGCCACTTATCAGGTGCTAATTGAGGGGGAACAAAGAGAATTTTTTTTTTTTTTTTTTTTTTTTTTTGAGACAGAGTCTCACTTTGTGGTTCAGGCTGGCCCTGAGCTCAGCCTCAAACTCACATCACAATCCTTCTGCCTCTGCCTCCCGAGTGCTGGGATTACAGGCATGAGCCACCAAGCCCGGCACTGTGGTATGTGGTACTGGTTGCTGCTGGGATGAGTCTCCACACCCAGTATTGTTATGTGGTTACCGGGGAATCGAAACAGGGTCATTGCGCTTGGAAGACAGGTGCCGGAACCACTGAGCTAAATCCCAGGCCGCAAAGATATTTTTAAAAGATTATAGATTCTCAAAAATTAAAGCTCTTTTATTATGCCTTTAGAAAAGAAAAAAACTTATGTATTTATTTATAAATTAACTCCAAATGTCCACATTATACAAAATACTGTTATTACAAATAAAAATTGTTTTCCTCTGCCTTTTTAAAATTTAAGCTATTTAACAAATTGAATACAGTGTGATTACTACATTTTAGAATATAATGTTGGTGTTTTGGGTGAGTGTTTTTTGTAGTACTGGGGATTGAATTCCTCTCCTTGTACTTGCCGGGCAGGTGATGTGCCAATGAGCTACATCCTCAGCCCAATATTTATTTGTATCTTCCTGTAAACTTCTAATAACGTGAGCCATAATTTACAATACTTAACAAATTTTTTTTTTTTTTGGTACTCTTTGGTCACAAGGATTGAACTTGTAAACATGCACATGTGAGGCAGGCACAAAAACTAATGAGCTAAATCCCTGGTCCAACAGCTTTTTTTTGCTAACAGAAACTTACCTTTTAGTTTCAAATAAATATTTTAAAATTTCATCTTAATTTAGTCATCAAAATCTCTGTAATCATAATAGATGAGTTTAGAGTTATAATGTATTAATGATGTTAGCTATATGTAAATAAAAAAATAAAGATAAAGAAGTTACTATTATAGCTTCAGCCATAAAAAGTTAGTAGGTAATTTACATTGAAGGCATTGATGATCATGGATCTTTGTGCTTTGTAGAATACTTTGTATTGTTCAGAACATATCGGTTAGAATTTACACTTCTTAGATAGTTTGTATTTACACATAATTTAAAACAAATGAATATCTTTTTTTTAAAGGTCGAGTTAACATTGTTGATCTACAACAGGTAAACTTTATAAAGTTTTTGCTTTGATTTCTCAAATTTTAATGCTACAAATTTGTTGAGTGCTTTTAAAGGTATTCAGTAATACTTATATTTCAAATATTTGTGAAGAAATAATTATGTAACCCTCACTAATAATATTGAAATACGTAGTAAGTTCTGATACATTGAATTGATTTAATAAGTTCTTTGCTGGTTGACTGCCTACTACTTAACCAAATCAACTCAAAACCATTTTATGTAGTTGTGATTTTTATAATTTTGGAAGAAAAATAGCTAGAGTTTCATATTTATATTTTTAGAATGTGGAAGTAATAAAGTAATAGTCAAAAGTAGAAGACATTTTTTAAAAAATGCTTATGTGTTTGCCAAGGCACATTGTACATAGGAAAGTGAAGAACCTGTGAAATCGTATCCATTATGTGTAAATGTAATATAATACTTAATATATATTTTGCTAGCAATTAAAGTAATTCTTCAGAATTGAAAATAAGCCTTACAGTTCTAATTTTTCCTTTAAGGATTTTAAAAATATTTCATATCAGTTCAAAATTTAAGAACAAATAACTTCTTTAAAAATATACTTCTAAATGTATTATTTCAAACTTAAGAAACATTAAAAACTCATGAATTTCTGTTTATTTTCCAGGTAATTAATGTTGACTTGATTCATATTGAAAATAGAATTAGTGACATTATTAAATCAGAAAAACATGTCCATCTAGTTCTGGGACAACTAATAGATGAGTAAGTACAATATTTTGAAGGACTTACTTTCTTTTATATTTAAATTTAAGCCAGTTGAAGCCAGGTAGGCATTTGATTCAGAGCTGATTTTCATTGTAAGGATCATTCAAATGTTTAATTTAGCAAGTATGAGATTATGTAGAATATATCCTTATATATAGTATAAATTTTTATATTTTACCTCATTATATAATACAAAAATAGCTCTTACAGTTTTTCCTATACAATCTTAATTTTAACAGCAAATATTTTTCCAAATATCTTAATGTAAAAAGTCTAAAATTTCCACTGGTTGAAAAATAACCCTAAAACTTATCATTTGATTAACCTTACAGTTAGTTACATTGATGACAACAAAACAACAAGTTTTCTGAGGAATTTATTTATTTATCTACTCATCATTTTGATGGCATAATCTTCAATAGAAATTAAACATAAAAGATAGAGAAAATGAAAGAAAACCATTATTTCTAATTGCTGTTTCATTTTCTTTCTGTGTTTTGCTCAATATTAGGAACTATTTGGATCGGTTAGCAGAAGAGGTAAATGATAAATTGCAAGAAAGTGGTCAGGTAGCCATATCTGAGTTATGTAAAACCTATGACCTTCCTGGAAACTTTCTAACGCAGGTATTTTTCCTTGATGCTGTAATGTGTCTTTTAATAAGTAATTTTAAACAGTGGATTTTAATAAGAGAAAAACACTAGATTTTCTTACTGTCTGAGTTGATATGTTGCGAATGACTTGATAAATGTTGTAGCTATATATTTGGGGAATATTTCCTATACTTGGATGGATCTAAAGGGACTATTTAAAAATATAGTATTCCTGAGCCATAAGACACTCTAAAAACAGTAGACTGAACTCTAGCATTGTCTTGATCTCTTAGAAGTACATCATAAGTGCATGAATTTATTTAATGCTTCTGATATCACCTGCACAAAAACTTTAGCCAGGATATCTACTGTTTGGATTGCCCATTGTATTTTAAGAAATTGTAAGTTAGAGATGACACTACTGGCAGATTTAAGTAAAAGTCAGGGATTCTGCTAACAATAATAGTGTGAAGACAGTCTCTTTGGCAATAGCTTTTATTTATGAAAATGTTAATAATGCCAGTGCCATTGTCTTCTGATGCCTTTTTTTTCTTCTCTAAACTGACAGTATGAGAGGAAGAACAGTTAAAGAATCTCATCCATTAACTTAGGGTAACTGTGTTAATATGCACATTGAATATCTTGATTTACAGTAACAGAAGCTATATCTTTGTTTTGTTTTAAGTAGTTTGATGCTTCAGAATTATAGAACCCCTTTCAATGCCGTGGAATGTCCATAAGCATTGAGTTAAACAACTTGATTTAAATTCTGTCTATGCCACTTATTTATTTGGCATTAAGAAAATTATTTCATTTTCTTCATGCTTGAAGTTGCATATCTATAAGAAATAATTACATCTGTGCTCATAGGCTTCAGTGATGTGTATCTATGAAATGCCTGGCACAGTGGAGGCACTCAATAAATCATAACTTTGTTTTTATTTAGTGAAATGAAGGAAATGCTAAATGTCATTTTACCTGCACATCATTTTAATGATGTCCAACTTAGAAACTTACCAAATGATAATTGCATGAGATTAATTTGTAATGTGAACAGACTTACTCAGCTATATTAAGAGAAATTTAAAGTACCCTATGGAGAGTATAGATTTGTTTTATGTACCGTTCAGGAGCCTAAGTTTTGTTACACACGCGCCAATATGTGTTAACCACAGAAAGTCAAACACTGTTTTTAAAGCACTTTAAAAATACCAGCCTCAAATCTAATAATACCTTAGAAAACTGTGCTCCTACATACTGTTTGGAAATACAGAGCTTCTTAATATTTTTTAATTCTAATTTTCCTGTATCCTAAAAACTCATTAAGTTACCATCTTACTCTGCCACTAAAGTACAAGCAGAGCTGTCTTCAATAGATTTAACTTATTTTGGAGTGTGAAATATGCCCAGACTTATTTCACCTGTGCCTAACCCAAGACATTAGCATTACTGTGGAGAAATATACTCTTAAGTCTGAAACCAGATTAAATAAGTCTGATTCACATATGAGTTCTGTTCTGAGGGAGTACTCCTAAGATGGATTCATTCATAAGCCTTACAAAGGAAGTCTCATACACTTTTGACAAAATACACAGTTACTGCTTTGCGCTTCCTAGTAGCTGCCTCCACACCACCACTGCTTTTCTCCATGCTTCCAGACACCCTGGACTCTGACTGAGCCCTGCACTACTATACACCGTCACATTGTACAGTGAGCACACAGCAGCGCAACTCACAGTGTCTCTCAGACACATGAGCTACTTTTACAATGTATTCAGTCCTGTGAATGTTCATAATTGAGATCCATTCATATCTGAAAGTTCACAACTCAAATGTTCATAAGTCTGGGACTTAGGGTACCAAAAAACCACTTTAAATCTTCTGTACAGACATAACTGGTTAATATTTGTGTGAAAGAAAATTATTCTCCAGGCCTTAACTTTCCATAAGTAGCAGAATCTTAGAATAATATTCATTCCTTCTGTTGTATTTAAAGCTTCAATAGGATCTTCTCTGATCCCTGTGTATAAGTGTTGACTGTTTTTCCTTCGAAGCTGCCTAAATATAGGAAGTTGGATAATCAATCATTTTTACTTAGATGTAGGCATAGACCTTATTTCCTATAGTTAATATGATTGTTAGGCTTTTAATCATATAAGTGATTTGACTCATTCCTTGGCTCTGATACTCAAAAGTTTGTAAGACTTGGAACTTTCATTTTAGTTTATTTATCTTGTAGTTTATGCTTCTAGAAATGTCTCAGTCACATGATTGGTACATCAGCATGAAGTAAATTGGTTATGACTATAAGCATATGGTTATTTTGTATTTTCATATTTTAAAAATTTACATATTTATCCCCAGGCACTAACTCAGCGACTTGGTAAAATTATCAATGGACATATTGATCTTGATAACAGAGGAGTAATTTTTACTGAAGCTTTTGTAGCTCGACATAAAGCACGCATCCGAGGACTATTCAGTGCTATTACTCGGTAAACATGCTTTCAGTATATAAATTGTATATAATTTTTGATATAGTTTCTATTTTTTGTCTAGCAGTGGATTCTTTTTTCATTTTTTAATGTAATTTATTTTTAATTCCAATCTTTATTGGTATATTATGAATACACATCATCACATTCAACATTAAGAGTTTGTACCAGAATATGACATGACTTGATTCTCATTTTTTCACCTTCTCTCACCCACCCTGCAACCCTCTACCCCCTATATACATGAGCTTTGTTTCTTTTTTTTTATTACTGTTACATTCTTTTTTCCTTAGTATTTACCGGTACAGCCTCTTTCCTTTTAAATATATGTAGTTGATATCATAAAATAGAAGATATTTTTTTCTTTTTTTATTAACAAAGTCTCTTTGAGAATCCCAGTTTACTAAACCAATAGAAGGAGAACATGTATGAAATGTATAGAAACTAGAGCAAGGGTACAGCACTCTTTATTTTTCCCTTTAAATTATTGATTTTTCCATCACTCTAATTCTCATAGATACTTTTATAAATTCCTATATAACTATAATGAACTAGTTTCAATTCTTCATTTTTATTCTTGTTTCCTTTCATACAGGCCTACCTCAGTGAATTCTCTGATTTCAAAGCATGGATTTCAAGAGCAGCTTCTTTACTGTGAGTTTTGTTTGAACTGTATGTCACTTGGGCTCAAGATGTAGTTTGCTGGTAGAATGCTTATGGAATATGTTCAGGACCCTGGATTCATTCCCCAGCAAACACACTCATATTATCAGCAGCTTATGTTAAATCAGCTTTCAGATACTAAAATGCAGTATCATAGATAATTTATTTAGAAAAAGTTTGGGCTGGGGCTGTAGCTCAGTGGTACAGCATTTTAAACATTTGCCTAGAATGTGCCAAGACCTCCATTAAATTCCCAGCACACAGCACCAGAAAGGTGGGATACTTATTTGACTCATATTTTTGAGTCTCCAATCCAGGATCAGGTGACTCATTGCTGTGGGGGTCTGGTGGGGAGCCTGTGGCAGAGCAGAACCACTAACCTAAGGAGCCAGGAGACAAGGACAGAGAGGGTATGGCGGCTGGGTCCCACTTGTGACCTCCCACTGGATTCCACCTTCTACTAATCACAACAACCTAAGAACAAGGCCCTTAACACAGAGACCTTCAGGGGACATTCATTATCTAAACTGTAGCACTACTGAGAAGTCTTAATAATTTTAATGTTTTTTCCTCCTTTAATTAATTTTTTTTTCTTTCTTTTTTTTTTTTTTTTTTTTTTTTTTTTTTTTTTTTTTTTTTTGAGACAGGGTCTTGCTTTACAGTTCAGGGTGGCCCTTAGCTCAGCCTTAAGCTCACAGCAATCCTCCTGCCTCTGTCTCCCAAGTGCTGAGATTACAAGCATGAGCCATCACACCCAACACTGTGGTATATGGTTCTGATTGCTGGTGGGCATGAGTCTCCATGCCTGGCATGGTAGTATGGGGTAACCAGGGATCGAACCTGGGCCCTCTCACTTGCAAGGCAGGTGCCAGAACCACTTAGTTAAATCCCAGGCCTTTCTCCTTTAATCTTAAGAACTGATGTTACTACAGTATTTCATTATTTGAAAACGTTTCTTTGTGTTTTCATGTATTAATGTACCTGGTATATCAAACACTAGCATTGGCACTGTGTTTTTGTGTCTATGAAGCTCTTACCAGATCTGGAGGATTATTTTTAATACTATACTGCAGTAATTTTTTATAGCAAAATATCTGAAATTTAAGAATTATGAGTTGAAAACAATTTAAGTATAGAATTAAAAATAATGATTTAATAATATAATCAATAATGTGGTTTTATTATAATGTAAAATTCTTCAAGTAATTGATAACTTGACAGTTTTGTTCAGAATTTATCATGGGCTTATGGACAGTTGCACAAAACTGAGAATCATATGTTTCAGTCTGGTGAGAAATTAGTACTTAATTTACTCGGCAGTGAAATTCTGATATTGATATTTAAACTCATTTTTAAATCTTCTTTCATGCCAGACACCTTCTGATCATGCTTTCTGACTCACTTAAGTCCAGTTGAGATGTGTTTTTTTGGTTTAAACTGTGGAAGCGTAAAAACATAGATATTTACAGCTTTATTTCACATTATTGATTCTAATAGGGTCCAGGTGTCTGGATTTTCCTAAGTATTAGAAAATGGAACTTGGTAGCATTTAGTGTTTGTTCCATATCTGTTCTCAAACAGATTCTCAAAGTATTTGATCATTCGATCTAAAATAAATTATGCAATAAATTTTATTTTGATTTCTGGTCACGATTATCCAAACAAATAAATTCTAGAATGTTAATATTAACTATTTTGAGTTTAACATCTCTAACTAGATGCTAAAAATTTCCTTACATCTATAGTCTGAGTATATTCATAAATGGCAGGAAAATTTAATAACTTCATTTATGCCATTTAAAGTTTAAATTTTTTAAATGGTAAGATTCTATAATATATATTTTACTTTTTAAGCTTTATACTTATTCTCATTTGTGTTTGTGGATTTATTTTAAGCTGTACTTGAGGAACTTGTTAATTGTGGTCGCTTAAAAGGCACTGTGGTTGGTGGAAGACAAGATAAAGCAGTGTTCATCCCTGACATCTACTCCAGGACACAGAGTACTTGGGTGGATTCTTTTTTCAGGCAGAATGGCTATCTCGGTAACTTTTTTTTTTTTCCTCTGAAACTAAAATATTTTTCTAATACTAAAACATTCTTAGAATGTGTTGTACTATCCTGGTGTCCACATGTATTTTCCTACCACATTATGATGGTTTCCTTTGAGTATAAAGGGACATGGAAAGTTTCTGTGGGTCTTAGAACTATACTTAATTCCACAGTCACTAAACAACTGTAATACAGAAAGGAAAAAAGTTGATATTGTTATTAACTGTCCAATTATATTAAATTTTAAGTGATTTTTAATTCATAAAAGTAATTATATTTTATATTGTATGAGGATGCCCACTTTTTCAGTTACATCATTTTAAGAATATCTTACTGTCATTTGTGTTCACAGCTATGTAATACACCAGATACACTGAAATCATTCTGAATTGTTTTTAAGATTCTGACATAATGAACTGAATTTAGTCATTCAAAGATCAAAACTATATATGAAACTCATTTAGTTTGACTAATTTATAACAGCAAACTACATTCTCAGTTAAAAATAATAATAATAATAATAATGACCAGTGGCATATGCCTGCAATCCAAGCTACTCAGGAGCCTAGGCCAAAAGGATTGAAAGTTCAAGGCCAGGCTCTGCAGCTTAGGGAGACCAGGTCTCCAGTTTTAAAACATACAGAGCTGAAGTTGCCGCTGGGTGGTAGAGCCTTGGTTTAATTCCCAGTACTACAAACAAAAAAAAAAAGAAACCTATAATGAGTACTTTAAACATATGTTAGGATCCTAGGATTTTGTTGTCTGGTGATACATTTGGAAAACAAAATTGTATTTAATGAACTCTAGTTTTTGTTTCTTCATCTAAATCATCAATTACCTTCTTTACCCCTATTTTCAGTTTACACATTCTGTAGTCTTTATGTTTCTTCACATACTTATTTGGCCTTTCACTTGAAAAGTGAATAACATCTAGTATTCAGGAAGTAGTTGAGCCATTTGTCTCTGGCTATTTTTAATAAAAATTTGGGATGATAGAATTACCAAGAAACGGGCTATGATATGTTTCTGTTTCATTCTTTTAAATATTAGAATATATTACATTTATAATCAAATAATAAGTTTAGTAGAACTCTTTTTCTGATATTTCTAAGTGATGTGAATGACTTCTAGTTTATCCAACTTTGTGATGTATTTCTAGAATTTGATGCTTTGTCCCGCCTCGGAATCCCAGATGGTGTAAACTACATAAAGAAAAGGTATAAGACAGCACAGCTCTTATTTTTGAAAGCAGCTTGTGTTGGTCAAGGACTTGTGGATCAAGTGGAAGCATCAGTAGAGGAAGCCATCAGCTCTGGAAGTTGGGTTGATATTTCAGTATGTTTTTTCCTCTTAATTTTTATTTAAACCAACAATAAGTAACATTTTGTTAATATATGGTTGTTTAAAAAATTAGAATCCATAAAAGTAAACATTACAGTTGAATTCTAGCAGTTACTGTTAAAACAAAAATTATTTTATTTTATGCTTAAAGTCCTCCTAGCTTTCGAAAGTAGAGCAACCTTTTCTTTCACAGATGCATAGTCAACTTCCAGAATTCTATAATTTTTCAAAACAAACAACTTGTAAATCCTAATTGGAAAATTGATGAGATTTTCACATTTCATTGAAGCCTTTACTTCTTAAATGGTATCAGGCATTGTGTAGCATTTATTTATCCCCTATCAATTAATCTCTTATTGTATTAACATAAGGTGCTTTAGCGCTGAATGTGTTTTACTTCAATGTTCTATGTGGGCCTGCTCTTCATTATGCCAAAAAGATAAGTCTAGGTAAAGATAAACAAGTAGCTAATCCATTATTTTCTAGTTGGGGCTCAGAGCCGCTATAATTTAGCAGAAAATTTCCTGTTTTGAATGCTAACATTTCCAAGTTTTCTTTGTTTCTTTCTTTCTTTCTTTCTTCCCACCTTCTTTCCTTCCTTTTCTTTTTTTCTTTCTTTTTTTCTCTTCTTTCTTTTTTAATGTATGCAACAAAACTTATTCGGTATTTTTTCTGTGTGGGGCACCAAGTTTTTACTCTTGGGAGGGGATATTGTCACTGGGGAGAGTTAATCAGAATGATACCAGATACTAGAAAGAGCTAAGAGGAAATATATTTTGGAAGTAAACTGGTAAATTGCTGGTGGATTTGTGTAAGAATAAACCAAATGAGATTTCTGGGTATCAATATTTTGGCCAGTTCGCAATGCCTATTGACATACAAATAGGTAAATTAGCTAGGGAAATAGGCTATATGATGTACTAGAGCTCTGGGTGGTGATGAAACCAGAAATAGAATTTGAAAGATTATCAGTGCAAATACAGTTCTGAATTTCACTGGACTTAGATCACCTAACAAGAGCATATTTATATATGAATATGTACCTGTGTGAGTCTTCAGTATGTGTAATAGTTGGTTTATCTGTGTCATACTATATTTTCACTTCATTTTCATTTGTGATTCTAGCCCCTGCTACCCAGTTCTTTATCAGTTGAAGATGCTGCCATGTTGCTTCAACAGGTGATGAGAACATTCAACAAACAGGCTTCAGGTGTAGTCCTTAGCAACACTGTTGTGGTCAGTGAAAAATTTATAAATGACTGTGTAGAACTGTTCAGTGAACAGATGCACCAGAAAGCTGAAAAGGTATGTCAAATATGCTTTCATCATTAATCTTAACAACACCGAATACTCATTCAAATGGAACTTGTATTAAAACTACTTCAGAACACTTAGATAGCAGTTTCTCTGCAAGACTAATCAATTTGCTAGTAACAAATTTTTTTTCCCTCTGTAAATTACCTTTTTTTTTAACTCAGCTAGGTAAAATCAATGAAGTTCTGCTAGATTTCGTAGATACTAATCTCTCAACTTGGAAATAGTTCACTGTTCTTAACATAAACTTTTAAAAAGCAGAGATCATCAAGAATGAATGTAGAGGAATAATAGGTTTATATGGATTAGTATACAGCTCGTATATTGTCATCAGTGTGGGCTGTGGCAATTTCCTTCTTTGTTATAATCTCAGGTATCCAGGTAACATTGGACTTGGGAGTCTCAGAAAAGGGTTAAACCTATTTATGCAGGAGGTTATTATTTCTTGAAATTCATGTTACCTAGAGTAATTGGACAAGAATTTGAAGAGAAAGATTTCTTTTATGTTCCATTGTTATGGGCACTCCAAAAATGGAATACCACATAGACATGGTCCAACAGTGGCGATACCAGAAAATAGGAGCGGAAAGGGTGCTGTGTGCTGTATACTGCTGTTGTTGATGTATTCATTGATCATATACTTATCAACCAATAGACATAAAAAGCCAAGAACAGCAATAAAGTAATTTTTAGCAAGGAGAAGTAGCCTCCAACTCTTGTGAGACAAGAGTTTCTTGTTCTTATTAGGGAGATGAAACAATAATTAGAATGTAAGTGAATGCATAAAGAACTCTAATGCATTTTAAAATACTGTATATTTTTGCCTGTAAAAAAAAAGCATGTCTTATTTCAGGAAATAAAAAGTAATCCTGTGCATTTAATCACCGAAGAAGATCTGAAAGAAGTCTCCGTTTTGGAAAATGTTAACACAAGTAAAAAGGAGAAAAAAGATGAGCGCAGGAGGAAAGCAACAGGTAATAAATTATTAGTAGTAAAAAAAGATTGAAAAGTGAGGTTTTTCTTATTCATTGGCAGTCAATTTGCCTTTCCCAGGCTCTTTGAAAAACCTTTGATTGGATTGATTCTCCTTCCTTTTAACTGTAATATTGACCAGATCTTTTACTAATAATTAAATTGGTTTGTGCATATTGAAATATTGTTTATATTTGCCATTGTAAGATAATTTCATGACTGAACTTCTCCTGTTTCCATCTTCCCCTTCCTCCCCTCTGTTACAGTTCAGTAGTTTCCCTTTTTTTTCATTTTGAATTCTCAAATTTGCCACATTTTACTGAGCTCAAGGCCTTTGCACTAGCTATTCCTTTACCCCTGAAATTACCGCTCATGAACATCAAGGAAATGGTCCCTTCTCTTTATCCAAAGTTCATAATTTAAATGTCCTTTCCTCAGGGAACTTCCTCCTCAGAATAGCCACAGTCGCTCTCTGTCACACTGTCCTGCCAGTTTCTTCCATCTGTTTGCACTATGATGTGTTTTATTTGGGAACCTTGTCTTTCTTATTTACTATATGTGTGCTGTATACTGCTGTTGCTGATGTATTCATTGATCATATACTTATCAACCAATAGACATAAAAAGCCAAGAACAGCAATAAAGTTTGCTTTATTGCTTACTTACTTATTTACTGTTACATACCTAGAACCTAGATAACTTCTTGGCATATTTTACATGTTCTCTAAATGTTTATTGAATGAGCAATTTTCCCACTTATACATATTTTTTAATTAAAATTTAGACGAGATCACCTGCATTCAGTGTGATGTGACCATAGACTAAGTTAAAATTCAAAGGAAATTACTATGCAGAACCAGTATAATTGTAACTTGCAGTTTAAAATATATATATATATTTCCCATACTCTTTAATTTATTGAGTGCTCTATCAAGATTTTAAAAATTAATATTTATCCTTTCTCATTAATATAGCCACATTAAACTTTTATCCTAAAACTCAATTCTTGTTACAGAAATTTATTCCTGTTTCTTTGGGATTCTTTTTTCTTCAAAAATATATTTCCTATAAAATATTATGTAGTATTTCATAGTTTCTCTCAATGGTATTTCATAGTTTCTCTTAAAAATTCCATGAGAACTTTAGTAAATCACTGCAATAAATCATAGTAATATTCACAGCCATATATCTTTTATTATAATTGGATCTGTAGTTATTAATGGACCTAATTAATTGATGATTCCTACTCATTTTTATTTTTTTCTATAAATTAAGGATCACCTAGTGCTTTGTTCTCATTGACAGTGCTATTATTTTGCAGTGGTTTAATTGCAATACACAGCATCATGTCAACCACGTTGTTCTTGTGTAAGGAAATCATCAAATGTTAAAAGTACATTCACTTTAGACATATGGTTTTGAGAACAGTATTTTTTCATCATAAGGGGAGAAAGTAAATCATAGAAGTTGTATTTCTAAGATACGATAAAATCTAAGGTAATTCCACTTAGAATTTAGGAAACAACTTTATAGAAATCACGTTCTATAGAAATACAGTTGCAGTATTTTTCTTTATTTACAATACACTTTACTTTAATACTGTCTTTTGTTTTCCCTCTAAGACAAACACCACAACAGGAGGTCGTGATTTCACACAATCATTTTTCTCTGTTGTTTCTGGGCCTGCAGGGAGGCAGATTGTCATGACAGAGTGTGGAAAGCTGAACTGCACACTTCATGTGTTTCAGACCCAAACTATAACACATTTATTAAATTTCATTTAGTGTTTTAGTTTGTTTCATAAGTTATATCTTTATATCTAATAAATAGGCAATAATGATTTTTATCACCAATTTAATATTCATAGTCAACATTTATTGAGCACCTACTATTTCAAGCATTGCTGTAACTCTAGCACAGGAACATTGAGAGACTCTCCTTTCTCTCAAGAAATCCATGATGTGGCTGAGCACTTGGTGAGTCTCACTCACGATGACTCTGCAAAGCACAGCAAAGTAGAGCTGGATGTGGTGAGTGTGGGTGAAGCTGTGGCAGCAGATGAGCAGATGAAGGCGCATTTCTTTGGGAGACATAGAAGAAGGAAAGAATGGATTTGACTAACCAAAAATCAGACATAGCTGCAGAGATGAGATGATCCTGGAGAAGATAGGGACAATACTTGACTCAGGCAGGTGAAGAAAGTTACAGAAATTCAAGCAATTTCATATTTTTATTGATTGAATTTACTTCTTATATTTAAGGAGACACACTTAAAAAAATCTCAGATTCTTTTTGTTTTCCCTTATTTTTGTTGCTATAAGTATAAATACAATATAGTATCGTTATTTTCTAAAAATGAGATTTAATTACATAATGCTAAACTGATACCATTTTCTACCAGAGGGCAGTGGAAGTGTGAGAGGAGGAGGCGGGGGCAATGCCAGAGAATACAAAATTAAAAAAATCAAGAAGAAAGGAAAGAAAGAGGATGATAGTGATGACGATTCCCAGTTATCCCATGGTATGTAGCTGTATTTTCCCTTTTGTTTAACATATTAATGTGCATATGATGAGCTAGACCTCTTTATACAGGACATACTTGCTTTACACACTTGCAGCGGCATAAATTCGTTATCCAGTTTAGTGATCCCAGCCCCCTAGTGACATGTTACCAAGTGCACCTGGTATATTAACTGAGTAATTGCATAAAGTACTGTGTAGACTTCCTCAGGCCACAAACCACTCTATAATGATGGATCCAGATTGTGACCTTTGATAGTCAGGTAACATATTTTGAATATATTTTTAACTCCTATATTTGAAATAAAATTTCTTAAATCTTTGCATTGAAAACTGATTTTGAGTCACGTTATCAGTAACTAAGCAGTACACATCTATCAGTTTTTATGCTGAAACAACAAAGCAGACAGTTGTATTGCTTCTGTCCCCCAGTGATAAACCCATGTGGTATTTTACAAATATTCATAATTTAAAGAGGAAATTAGCCAGTGGAAATAAAGTACGGTAACAAAGTGAAAAATGATAACACTGGAAGCAAAATTGGAATAAAACATATCAGAGTAATAGAAGGAATGGCTGCCTCTGTTAGTGCGGACATTACCATTGTTCCAGATATTTTATCTCCACACAGGAATTTAGTAAAGGCACATATATTGACATACATGGAACAGTGACTATGACAAAAGGGTGAAAATTTCTTAGACAACATGAGATAGGCAACAGGTTCACATGTAAAGGACTCTTAGAAATATGCAAAGACAGGACCAGGGATTTAGCTCAGTGGCTCTGGCGCCTGTCTTGCAAGCGCAAGGGCCCGGGTTTGCTCCCCTGGTTAACCACATACCATACTGGGTGTGGAGACTCACACTCAGCAGCAACTAATACCACATACCACCATGCCGGGCGTGGTGGCTCACGCCTGTAATCCCAGCACTCGGGAGGCAGAGGCAGGAGGATTGCTGTGATGTGAGTTGGAGGCTGAGCTCAGGGCGAGCCTGAACCACAAAGCGAGACCCTGTCTCAAAAAACCTAAAAAAAAAAAAAAGAAAGAAATATGCAAAGACATTAAAAGTGCAAAGGATAAAATGCTGGAAACTGATCCAGAGACTCTTCTGAATGCTGTATTCTTTAGTAGCACCTAAGTTCCTTATGTTTTAGAGGAGGAATTATTGTTGTTACAAATAAAAGCACAGTTGCTTAAAATTTTTTAAATATTTTTAAATAGTGTTAATTAAAGGGAAAGTATCTTTGTAGAAACTACTTGTTCTACCTACCCCCTTATTTTAAATAACATTGAGATTGTTTTATATGTTTTTTAACTTTCCACTGGTAAATTTCCTTATTCCCTGAGGTAGCAGAGTGAGATAAAGAAGCATTTAAAAATACTTCTCTAATATCTGTAACTCTAAAAAGATGAGGCATGTGATAGATACTGTTTTGTGCACAGATTATTGAGAGGAGCTGTAAAAGTAGTAAAACTGTTCTACCTTAAAAAATCTAATTCAGTGCCTTTGGAAGAGGGTTGTTTTATAATCTTGGAAATGGAGGATGAAATTAGATTTTCAGTTTAACATACAAGATCCACTTCAGTATGAGAGATTCCTGAAAGGAGATATAATTTTAAAACTTTTTAAAAAGCATTGTAGGGATCAAATAGAGATTATAGACTACTTTCTTTGAGCATCAAGGTGGACAACAGATGTCACAAAAGGATAGTATTTGTCTGTTACCTGTAATTTTAACTCCTTATGTCTTTGTATTGAAAATTGATTTTGAGTCATGTTATTTATATTTCTAAGGTATAACTACAAATAGATAACCTAATTTAGTTGGAAATAATCACTTTCAGACCTTTACTATCTCTAATAGAAATATTGTTAGTTTACTTTATCTGTAGCATAAACTTTTTCAGGTAAATGAGCAGGCATGACATCTCCACAGTTAATAATTATTTCTACTATTTTAGCTCCAGACCAGTTTTTCTTAATACAGAATCATTTTTGTGGAGCAAAAATAAAATTTGGGTGTCAGACTATGGAGATTTTTTTCATCTCCACCTTCCCAAAATTATTTAATACTTAAATAATTCCACTGGAGTAGTGGTTGTGATGATTATAAAAACTCTGTGAAGATACTACTTAAATTACCGGGATGATTTAATTTCAGATACTCAGTTTTAATAAAGAAGGACATTCTGTTCTGTATCCATTTTGTAACAATCTTTTTCCTGAAAGATTATTTTCTATTTGATAATTGTGATTTCTGTCTTTTGCATCATTCAGGTTAGATAAAGGAGAAAAATCATCTCTTACACTTTCTGATTGCCTTTTAGAAAATAATAACTTTTAAATGAAGCTTTAAAATAATCATTTAGATTATACTGCATATTCTGATTTTTAAATATTTTCTTACTTACTGGTATCTTACATACAGTTGTTTCAGAGACTCTGTGGTAGGCAGTAAATGGAATGTCGTCTTGTTTATTTGATACTGAAACCTTATTGTTTTCTGGTTGCTTTTATGTCCCCATACCACCACCACCACAACTGCTTATGCTTGTTATAGGAAAGAAGAAGCCAGAGGTAAATTTTATGTTCCAGGATGAGATTGAAGATTTCTTAAGAAAACGTGTACATGATGCCCCTGAGGAATTTATTTCTGAACTTGCCGAATACTTAATAAAGCAAGTATAAAACATTTTTATTCTGTTTTATGAGAGAAACTTAAGCATAATTTTGGGCAAATCTTAGAATCAAACATAAGTTTTAAGTGTTTTCAAAACTTGAAATTCAATCTAATGACCAAATTCCATATATCACTTACCTATACTTTAACAGGAATTTAGTATTTGGGGAAGGCAAAAAAAAAAAAAAGCTGGAAACCTTGGATGTATCCTTTTTATTGATCCTATAATCTTAATTCTTAGTGGGAAAGAAAATCACTAGTACTAATCTCTGGTTGATCTCATCTGTAGCATGAAAAATAACATCCACAAGGAATTTTCTATTTTTATTTGATAGAAAGTGAAGAGCAAATTGACTTACAGTAAGTTTAAACACTCCTACTTTATGAATAAGCCAGACTAACTTTATATCTAAGAATAAAGGAAGTTATGTGTAACTTGACCATTATTAATCAAGCCTGATCTTACTTCAGATTAGTCCAAGTATTTGAAGTTTTCATAAATCCAGGAATCCAGAGCATCTAACTTTTTATTTTAAAATATTGCTTTTGTAATTAGAATTATTTAAATTTGAATAAATTTTATGCAAAAGTCTATTACAACAACGTTTTCCATGTGTAAAAAAAGATGAAATAATTACTAGTCATCTACTATGCTTTTTTGCTTTATTAAATGTTGTACTTTAAAAGTCGAGTGTAAAAAGGTTTATTCAGTATAGTATCTTCTTATAGTACTCTGGAAACAGAATTTGCTTAGGTTATAATAATGGGTAATAGATTCATAGTCCCCTGTCCTCCAAACCACCTTCAAAAAGCCATTTTTGGTTTGTCAAGTGTTGCTTATTGTTGTTCTTATAATCTTTAACTTTGAGTACTCTAAAATTAAGACAAATAGTCCATTTAAGTTACAATTCCTGGGGCTGGGAAAGAAATTCTTAGTGAACTTTTCCCCAAATTGGTTTTATTTCTTTGAAAAATAGAAATCTTTCCTTAAGCTTTATTTTAATGCATGTAAAATTTCTTATTTGCATGAATCCAGTACATTTTAATAAACTAATTGCATTTATTTGGTGTACAGACCTCTCAATAAAAGCTATCTCGAGGTGGTACGCTCAGTGTTCATGTCTTCAACTTCTGCTTCTGGAACTGGGAGAAAACGCACAATCAAGGACTTACAAGAAGAGGTTTCAAACCTGTACAGTACTATTAGGTTATTTGAAAAAGGGATGAAGTTCTTTGCAGGTATACTTACCACTGTTTTTCACTGACCTCATAATTCTGCTGGGGGTAGTTTTAATAAAGTGTCTTTCCTTTTCAGATGACACACAGGCTGCTCTTGCCAGGCACTTGCTGAAGACAGTGTGTACTGACATCACCAACGTCATTTTCAACTTCTTAGCTTCAGATTTAATGATGGCTGTGAGCTCTCCTGCAGCCATTACTAGTGAAGTATGTCACAAGTTTACTTGCCACTCTTGTATTTTGAACCTGTGCACGTTTTATTTTTCCTCATTTGAAATAGCTTAAAAGAAAAATAAAATATATAAAAGAATATTTTAGAAAATAAGAGATTTTTAGTCTAGATGGATGAGTAGAGGGATGATGGATATTTCTTTCAAGATTGGTAATATTACCACTCTACCAAAAGTAGTAGTGCTTAACTACTTTGTAATAAGCACATTTCTTTAAAATCATGTTCAATCACATCTTCCCTTTTCCTGTTTTTCTGACAACTTCTTAATATTATGACTAGAGTTTATTCTTTGTAGTCATTTTCATTTAAAGATACCATCTCATTTAAATACTTAGATAATTCTAGCTTTTTAAAATTCTAATCTGAAACTAGAATTTTAAAAATCCTTGGCTTTCCTTCCTGTATAATGATAACACTACGGCTCCATTTGCCTAGAGAAGGGATGTTGTAGTTTAGTGATGGCAGTTTAGAGCTTTCAGTGATAACAGACAGCCCTGCAGTGCACATGCTGTAGGTCCAGTAAGTAACAGTGAAAAACAATCTTCCTGCCCTTCTTTCTCCTTCCCTTTTCCTCCTTTTCTTCCACTTCTCATTCTTCTTGATCCATTTGTGATAAGAAATTCAAGGAGTGTGGAGAACGGTGCTGAGCAGTCTTCCTGTCGTATGCCTAACAGGCATCTGTCCGTGGACAAGATCTCAGCCTCCACCTCTAGGCAGCCTTTATCTTTCCAATGAGACCCTCTTCACCTAGTACTGGGGAGGAAAAGCACTTGCTTCCCTCTCTAAATGTTCTGCTTCCGACAGATCTTCTCATATTGCTGGAGCAAGTAGCAGGAATAGTATTATATGTAGCCTTTTTTGGCCAAACAACTTTTGGCTTGCTCTCTGATTGTAGAACATTTTTAGCATACCTTCATATATGTTTGAGATCTAAAATTCATGAACACATAAATTCCACTTAGAATTCTGTTACAGTAAT
The DNA here is from genome assembly GCA_004026965.1 of Petromus typicus. Classification (NCBI taxonomy): domain Eukaryota; kingdom Metazoa; phylum Chordata; class Mammalia; order Rodentia; family Petromuridae; genus Petromus; species Petromus typicus. Next base: position 29,283 of record PVIR01004268.1, on the reverse strand, counting down.
AAATGCACTTTGTCTTAGTTGAGCATATATACACAACATGTCTAAAGTATAGTGCTAAAAATAAAATTTTTGCCCCTACAGGTAAGAAAAAAAATTTTAAGTAAGTTGCCAGAAGAAACCAAAGTAACACTCACAAAACTCCACAACTCTCTGAATGAAAAAGTAAGTAAAGTTTGATTCTAGGTAATCACCACATCTAGAACTTTATGATGTAAACTTCTGTTAAGTACCATAGAAAATGTAAGCCCACCTAAAACTGATGTTTTGCGCTCAGATATCTCTTTGGTAAATACCAGAGACCAAGTTGATGATGTTTTACCATTTGTTTCCTAGCACCAATGTCCCCCTTTTAAAAGTTATATTTAAAGTATAAAATATTATTTCTTTAGGCACCTATATCTAAAACTAAATTATAGTATTAAATATCTTTTCAGAGCATAGAAGACTTTTTTTCTTGCCTGGACTCTGCAGCAGAATCTTGTGATATTATGGTGAAAAAAGGAGACAAAAAAAAGGAAAGGTAACATTGAATTAATGTTTGTTATTAATACTTCCAAGTGTGAGGCGTATCATATTTGAAATTTGAAAATGACTATCTGAACTTTGCATGAGGAACTGTCTGAATGGGTACAGATGTTGAAGCATATTCCAAGTCTTAATCCCATGAATTATTGCCCTCTGACCCTCATGATGACAGAGCTAAGTTCCTAAATCCCATAGCTGATTAGGTCTGGGACTTTTTATTAGCTTTGGACCCTTTCTTGTAGAAAATCTTACTGAAATATGGGCAGTTCTGTTTGATGCCCAGAACGTTAGAACAAAGTTTATTTTGAATATTCCTGTCTTATAATTTTTTTAATATAATTTTCTAATATGCCATTTTATCCATGACAGGGGAGGTACAGATATAAGATACTTATCACCATTCCGTATTTAAAATGTTACAGAATTAGGACATTAAACTAGAGAAGCTAAAAAATAATATGCAAGGGAAGAATAGAGGTTGGTGAGGATTTTTGTTTTGTTTTGTTTTGTTTGTTTTATTTTGGGTACTGGGGACCGAATTCAGGGCCTTATGGTTAAGAAGCAAGTGCCAAACCACCTGCCCCTTTGGTGAAGATTTCTTATGTCACACTTTTGTGTCATTTTACTGTTTCTAGGCAGATGATGTTCCAGCATCGACAAGCACTGGTTGAGCAGTTAAAAGTCACAGAAGACCCTGCTCTGATTCTGCACCTCACATCAGTCCTCTTGTTCCAGTTCTCAACCCACAGCATGCTCCATGCACCTGGAAGATGTGTCCCACAGCTCATCGCTTTTCTTAATCATAAAATCCCAGAGGTATTACATTTTCAGCACATTTGAAAATTTTCAAGCTTTGAAATTCTGAATATTTTAAGTAAATAGAAGTGAGTCATTATCAATATTCAGGGACAAAAAACATACTAACATCATTTGCCTGCTTCCAAAAACATGAACTGTTAATGCAGGCCTAGCTCTAACTGTTAGCATAGCCCAGGAACCTCTTATCTCACCACATCCATAGTAAAGAATATTCTGAATTTGGAAATTAGACTTACAGAAAAGATAGAATGTCAGGTCTTCTTTTTCAGCCTCTCTAATATATATTTTAAGGACTAATTCAAATATTGTGTCCTATATATGCCAATTTATAGGAAAATGATCTGCATTCATGTTTTATTTTCCCTGAAGTATAAATTCTATAAGAGCAGCTTTCTGCTGACATGCCCAATCAATGTAAAGTTAAAGACCTTCAATGTGTATTGCCTCAAGAAATTCTACTTTTTTGTCTTCTGCAGAAGATTTACTTGTGTTTACCTTTTCTTTCTGCTTTTCACAGGATCAGCATACTCTTTTGGTGAAGTATCAGAGTTTAGTTGTAAAGCAGTTAGTAAACCAAAAGAAGACTGGGCAGGGTGAGGATTCCTTGAGTGAGGAAGAAAACAAAGAACAACATGATATCACCAATACTACTCGCAAAGAGCTCCAAGAGCTTTCTTCTTCCATTAAGGACCTTGTTTTCAAATCCAGGAAATCATCTGTGACAGAAGAGTAATATCTTAATTTACTTTTGTTATATAGTGAGCATTTTTACCAAGGTTAAATGTTGCTAATGGCCACAAAAACTATCACTCATAACTCCTTACTCCTCCATGAGCCTCCTCCCCTACACACAATCCGGTTAAAATGGTAATATTGTATTAAATGTAAATCTTATCAAAATGTGAGTTTTGTAAATTGAGTTCTCCATGGAAGTTTTCCTTTTCACATAAACTTTATGTAGAATTTTTCACCTAAAATTATTTTTACAGAATTCTAAACAATGGTATGTTTCTGGTTTATTTCTTCAAGGTGATAAACAATAAATTTTTGATATCATTTCTTAAGACTTACTTGCTATATGATTTTTAAGTGATGTTACTATACTTATATACAAATTAGAAACTTAAATGTGGTCATGGCATTAAAAAAATGTCTTTGGTGTGTGAAAAATAAAATCACTCATTTTAAAATTATTAAAAAAATGTTTCAAAGTCAAATTACAGAGATTTTCAAATATATATATTTCAGGTATGAGGCATCTCATATTTTATATATATATATATATATATATATAGATATAGATATAGATATAGATATATATTCTCCCCTAAGCCTTGCTCTTCCTAACTACCTATATAAGAATAATTAAGCCAGGCTGGGGATTTAGCTCAGTGGTTCTGGCGCCTGTCTTGCAAATGCAAGAGCCCAAGTTTGATCCCCAGTAACCACATACAATACTGGTGTGATGGCTCACACTCACCAGCAACCAGAACCACATACCACAGTGCCAGGCATGGTGGCTCTCGCCTGTAATCCCAGCACTTGGCAGGCAGAGGCAGGAGGATTGCTCTGAGTTTGAGGCTGAGTTCAGGGCCAGCCTGAACTACAAAGCGAGACCCTGTCTCAAAAATAATAATAATAGTAATAATAATTAAGCCATTTTTGCCAGTGGTGAGAGAATTTCAGTCATTAGAACTTCTTTTTTCAGAAATAGAGGCCCTATTTATTAAAAAAAAAAAAAAAAAGAATATTCTTGTTTTCTAAAGATTACTAGTTAAAAGTCACTAAAATAGTTTATGATTTATCAAAAGAAATTTAGTTATTTTTAATAAAATAGTAAATTAAATTTGAAATATTAAAATGCTATTTTATATAATTCCTTATATAGCATTTAAAACTATCTGTATGTATTTTTAAAAGTTTAAATACAATGATCAGATGATGTGTATTCCACCATAGACAAAAGTGTTAATCTTGAGTGAAAGTAACTCATGTAATTGCTGACCAAGAATTATTATTAAAGTTGTTAGAAATATAACATGAAGTATAAAAATGTTTTCCCATGGCTAATTTTCTATTTATATTATGAGCAAAGTAGAAAAATGACAGATCCTCTAACTACAGACCCCGATTTGAATTTGTTTATTTAGCTTCCAAAATATTGAACACCCAACCAGTTATTCATCGGTTGCTGAAGAATCTTATCATTTCCATCAATACATACCAAAATAATCTGTCTGGTTTAACTATATTGTAGAAAACAGAAGCTACATTGAAGCCATTAAAAGAACTCTACTTTATTTGTGAAAATAAGAGACAGTAAAGTAAATAAAAAGTTTTTGATCTATGCATAAAACATTTTTTTCATTTATCAAAACGGTTATTTTTGCACATTAAAAAAAGTTTTATGGTATTTTGTAAAGTTACATAGCTGATTTTGTATGTGAAGTTCACATTTTTTATAAATTGATTTTATTAGTAAATTTTATATACACATCATGATCACAGTCGACATTGAGAATTTGTAACCAGTACATGACACGACTTCTCATTTTCCCCCTTCCCTTGCCCACCCTACAGTCCCCCACCACCCTATACATGAGCTTTGTTTCCTTTAAAGTAAAAATTTTTCAGTGTTTATCTGCTGTGTTCTTAATGAATAGAGTTAAAAATACTTAAAATAGCTACCTGTTCTATTAAATGTTAGTGGCGCTTCCAAAATTCCATTATTTTAGTTAATACTAAAGTTAATTTGTGGATCCATTCTGTGTATTGTATTTATATTTTCAGTTTTCATTCTGAATATTATTAAACGGTTTGATTTTCTTTTCTTACACATAAATAATTCCATAGTTCCCGATGCCTTTCATTACTTGGAAATTTCCCATTCATGAACCATTTCATTGCAGTAAATCATTTCTCAGTCAGATTTCAGCAGATGCATAGGCAGGTTCTATCTGCTAATTTCTCTTCTTGCAGTTACAATGCAATTGGAAAACATACCCACTCTTCTTGGTCAGGTGCATTGCCGCTACAAAGCCATCTGTTTTTGAAGAAAACCCACTGCTGGCCATCTGAATGACCCAGTAAGTGGCAGCATATATTATTAAAACCTTAGTAGATTTTGATAAAAGACACAAGGCTATATTAGAATCGTATATGCTATATGAGAACAATAAAATAGTAACTGGTTAACTTAGAGAACCATATTGAACTTTGTAGAGAAGTGCTTTAGTAAGATCGAAAAGGATTAAGGATGAGGTTGAGATGCTGTGGTGATACAGATTGACAAGAAATAGTTCATGGCTTTTTCAGAAATGCCGCTCAACCTGTGCCCAAAAGTGATTGTATTCTATCAGTAACATAATTTATGTTAGTTGGATTAAGGGAGGATAGAAAGTTCTTTGCTATAACCAATGAAGCCTTTACTCCAGTTTATAGGAGAGGTTAAAACTCAGGTGGACATTTAACACAAAAATCTGGACTTTTGTTGATGGTGCTGGGAGCTACCCAGGGCTTCACACCGGCAGAGTGAGCACTGTACTACTGAGCTGCGTCCTCAGCCCTTGGAAGCTAACAAAGTGGCCGTTAAAATGGCCACAGAGTCACACAAATCCTATCCTGAAGGCTGCACTCAGCAAATGAACAAAGAGAAGAGAATTGCTCTAGACTAAAAATATGACCAGACCTTTAGGCTTTCAGAGAACGGTTTTCACCTCACATCACTAAAGACAGTTACATTAAAATGCATTCAATCGCTGTACATTCCTAGCGTTAACGACGCTTCACCACTTTTGCCCCTAATTGAATCTGTTTTAAGTATAAGCCAACAGCCTTGCTGTTTGTTTTGAAGAGCAGGAAGGTTAGGGTTATGTTGATGTTGTAATGGATAAAAGAGGGGACTTAGTGGATTTAAAGCTTTGGCTCAACCATTTCCTGATTCTTAAATTACAGTCGAGTATGAGGAATACAAATATAAATCTTTTGTTTCAAGCAGGTGGCTATAATCACCAACTCAAGTTTAATGTATTTTGAGAGACATGAACAGAAACTGGTTCAACTGTCACAGTAGAGAAGCTGGAGGTGACCTAAGTCCGGAAAGAAAAAGGATTAGCTTCAAGCAAATAGGAGCAGGAAAGAGTGTCTCTGAGCAGGGAGGAGGTGACGCAGAAGTGCTATGACATTAATTACCATGAAATGAGGCATTTGGGAAGTCATAAAGTCTGAGAAATACGTCATATGCAGAACTAATATGATGAAATGAAGAGACCAGAGGGGTATCCACAAGTGCCTTATGCAATAAACAGAAAGTTTAACTGTTATCCTGAAAACATCCAGAACCTTTAATAGATGAAATTAGCCAAGGAAATAAGGTGACTTGACTTCTCTTTTAATAAAACCAGTTCCATTCTGGAAGGCAATTTGATAATTTACTGAAATCCTATAAAATGCATGTATTATCAGTGAAAATCAATGTCTGCAATGGGAATTTTAAAATGTACTCCCATAGTAGAGACACAGACCACATACCTTACACAGAAAATGAGTGATCGTCTTGACTCTGAAATAATTTGTTTATTCAGAGGTTAGTCCACCAAGGAAACCCAAAATGTGTCTGGTTTTCTTTGACTGTAAAATTAAAGTGGTGTTTCAAGTTGTTTGACAAAGGCTGGTAAGGGGAGCTGATCCTGTAGCCCTTCCCAAATCTGTAAAATAGACCTCAAAACTGGATAAGTGCTTGAAGGTGTGAAATCAGTCTGTATGCAAAATACAGTTGCTTAAATAGTACTTAATAAATGCAAATAAAGTAAACCTTCTAGATTTGTCTTCCTCCCTTTTTCCTACCTAAGCTGAGACTTTGTGACTTACATTTTATAAAAAGCATCAGTATGGTTTGGGGCATTGAAACTATCAGAAGGGAAAAACAATATTGTATTATGTATTTCATTATCTTGCAACCATTATTCACAGCCACTTCAAAAATAGTATTTCATTGATTTGAAAACTCACAACATATTAAGTGATGAGATACAGAGGTACAGAGGGATTCAGGACATGCTACCCCAAAGTACTGCAGTTTGGCATTTGAGGAAAGCGCAGCAGCAGGGCGATCTCTCACACTCTCACTTCTCCATGCAGCAGGTGACAAAACCCAGGAAGGTCACTCTTACCTCCCACCCTCATTGGAAGCAGGTCATGAGACCTTCATATGAGAGATGCACACTCATTAGAGGGACATCCTTATCTCTGAGGACAGGTATAAAGAGGCGTCTGGACAAAGAGGACTTCCTTGCTAAATTTCCCCCCAGTTTATACTCCTTTTTGTTCATAACTCTTCATTCTTTCTCATCAACCCAAGCATCAAAATAGCACAAGCTTACTTAACGTCTCTGAGTCTGCATTTCTAAAGGTTCCCATGACATGCAAAGCATATATCAGTGTGGATGCTTTTGTCTTGTTAATCTGCCTTTTGTTGTAAGGGCCTGCGGCATGTTCCTAGCCATGGGGAAGAAGTTTCTCGTATCCTGTAACTGGTCAAAATGCTCTTGGTATTCTAATTGGTTTTATAACTGAAACAATCTATGTACATATTTATAGGAGGTATTATACATATAGAAACACACAAGTGTTTCCTCATATAGTTAAAAGTTTATACAGAATATTCTAATGAGCTATGCAAAGATTTGGGCTATGGCTCTAAGGTCCACGTCATTTTAACTTTTCTTTATATATACTTTAATTCTTATTCCACATTTTCTGCAAGAAGCATTTTATAATTGAATAAAGTGATATTCTAGCATTGATATTGCTGTATAATGATACAGAGAAAAGGTAGAATGACTCCAGACTGACCTCTGCATCAGTGTTTTTATGATTGACATAATCTATGGAAGAAAGACGAAATGGAATTGGAGGGATGATGACAAATTCAAGAGAGGTTATTTAATAATGTGGAGCCAGTGGAAGTTAGGATGAGGCACTAGGGAAGACGGAATTAGTAAGGGGAGAGGAGGCTGAGGATGCTAAAAAGGAGAAAGTCAGAAAAGCATAACTTGAGAACTAAGGGAAGAGAATTTCAAGAAAAAATTGACATGGCTAGAGATAAGACATCCCTTAGCAGATTAGCAACTGCCTTTAGGTGCTTAAAAATCAGTGATCCCAAGACTTTTTGGTAGAGTAGAGCAAATGAAAGACATATCATATCAGTACTGAAAGCGGTGAAGAAGGTTCTGAAATTGAGTCAGAGTAGATGACCTCAAGAAAGCATACTACACACCCCAAAAGGGCCGTGCCCTACATCTGGACAGGGACAAGGGCACTCTCTCAGCATCAAGACTCTGGCTTTCCTATAGGAGGAAAGTAAAGCCTGGATACTAGGGGTATCACGAGGATTCAGATCTGTTATTAATAAACTGTACCTTTGTCCTTTCAGTCAGAATTTTTGTTAATCATATTTTCACTTCACAATGTCTTAATCACAGAATCAGCAGAGTTAACTGGCCCCACATTTTCCTAGCTTATAACATAGTTTTAAAAATATATTAATATAATATCTTTAGCACATGAAAACAAGGACAGTTTAAGTTTGGTCTAGGAATAGAGGAAATGAAGGCAGAATATTTCTTTCCTTGTCCCACACTGCCTGGAGATTGTAAGAGCCTATGACACTCACTGTACAGATTGGTATGACCCACTAAGAATTCCTATCATGGCTCTCATCAGTACGCAAATGTCTCCTCAATACAACTGCTGACATCTAGGGCCACTTACATGTGTTGAGTTGAAGACTGAAAGAACCAGGTGAGCACCTTTAAATGAAGTCATACAGTGCAGGTGTGACCTAACAATTGTTACCAGCTCATAAGGAAATTGGCAGACATGGGAAATGTCAAGTTCACATCGCAGGTGCAGAAAGCAGGTAACTATCCTGTGTTGGTCTAATCAACCCAAGGCTAGAATTTCCCAAGAAAGAAGGAGCAGAGGCCACAACCCAAGGCTCATCTTTCCAACTACAAAGAACTCCTCAGGTGACAACATGGGCCCTCATCTCTTCCAGATGGTTCATTGAGAGAGAGCTGCTGTTTAGCCAATTTTAACCTAAAAGGAAGCTTCTGGTAGCCACTATAAAACAAAACCTAAAACACATTAATCTGGAAAAAAGAAAAACTATGGCTTTAGAGAATTTGTTTTATAAATATGCCTTTAATTTGACCTCACCAGTGGAAATTTCCCAAGTGTGTGTGTGTGTGTGTGTGTGTGTGTGTGTGAATGCTGTATACTTTAAACTTTCTGGCGCTTATGCAGATATTTCAGATACGACTAATCCTGGCAGGCTTGCCCTTTAAGGACGTCCTGGAGAGAATTTATTACTTGTCATTTTAAGTAGAAATTGACAGGGAGTGGCTTTTCTGCCCAGTGGGAGTCAGCTATGTGTACGTCACAAGGCTTGGAGGAAACGCAAGGCTTCTTATTTTCCTACAAAGTTAAGCAGGCTGCAGTTGGGAGGGATTCTCAGAACCATCCCTTTTGGAGTTGGCTTATACATTAGTGGGACGAAGATCATCCTATATTCTTTCATATTGCTTCAAGTCATAGGAAGAAGCAGCTTTAACACAAGTAAGTTTTTCCTTTCCATTGTGTCCTTTGTGTTTTGCTTATGTGGTATTGTTGATTTGTTGAACTTTTTTAAAGGATGAAATATTTATATAAGCTTTCCATTGACTACTTGAGAACTTTTGCAGGGCGAATAAGTTTCTTAGTCCTTTGAGCAAACCATTATAGACTTGTATCTGCCGAGCTTTCCCGGCCCCTCATGTGGATGACATGCTCTAGGGAGCAGCCCTGGAGCCAGATAGCTCTGGAAGGGCCTGCTGACTCACTGGAATGGTCTCATTATGTGAGCACAGCTTCACCGTTGTAGAAAGGGGAACAGGTCAGATCCTGGGTTTTATTTGGCTCAGTGTATCTAAATTAATAACTTTATTGAAGATATGTTATAGCTGTATTACCAAAACATATTTTGAAGTGACTTACAGATTGTAAAAAGTTAATGAAATTCTTGCTTTTTTTTAAATCAGGAAAAATCTGCTTCCTTCCCAGAAGCAGGCAGATATACAGTAATGCAATCTGAAATTTCCAAAGATGAATTTAAAATATTTGTGTGTCTAGTGCATACAGATATATAACACTACTTCAACCTCAAGTGCTGCTTTTTGGAAATGAGGTCGTGACTGAGGTGAGAAGCATGACTTTCAGGTCAGTGCTGTCTCACCGCAGTCAAACCCTCTTTGACATTCGAGAACCAAGTGTAGTCCATCTGCTCATTTTGAATCAAAAAGATGTAAATGAGTCCTAGAATTGTATGTTATATATTGTGAAATAGAAAATGCTCAAAGTAAAATAGGGTGAAGGGGGAAAAATAATGAGATTATAACAAAAGAGTAAGGAAACAAATTTTATGTATATGGGGGGGTCGGTAGGGTGGGTAGGACTATGGCAAAAAATGAGAATTAAGTTGTGTCTTATACTGGTACAAATCCCCATTATGGAGTGAAATCATGATGTGTATATGTAATGTACCAATAAAGATTTTTTTAAAATGTGGCAACTAAAGAGACTCATTAATAAAATGTATAATTCTTGTATATACAGAGTAAGGAAATTCTTGAGTGATTTCGGCCAGCCTTTCAGACCCCCAGTGAAGTACACGCAGTAAATTTTAACACAAATACTGGGTCCATGTGTCATACAAAATACTTCTTAACATATGTGCTAGGATATATCCATGCCACAAACCATCGTCCAAATGGCTCAATGGGAAAGGTAAACTTTGATGCCTGTTTTCTACACTTATTCTGCTTATTCCCACTTTACTATCAGTTGCCAGTTCTGGGCTGTTGTACCTAAGCAAGAGTAGCAGATTTATGTTTTACCATAACATCTGTGATGAATTTCCCTCTTACTTTTATTATACTTGCCAACAACATTTTGAGAAAAACCAGATTAATTTGAGTCTCTTGGGGAAGCCTGGAAACATTTGACTTATGATATTGAAAATATGTATTTATCTAAAACATTGTAGAGATGCTTTGATTTTTTTCAGAATGTGTCTTAACATAAGAAATATGATCTCTTTAGAAATGAAAAGCAAATACTTGTACTCACAAGGGACATTCTATTATTGAAATTATCTTTTTTTCTTCATACTTTCTTAGTTACCTTTTAGGACCCTAGAAGGAGTTTTGAAGAGAAAGGAGAAAATAGACTTCTCCCCACCAAAAAAAAAAAAAAGAACCACACACACAAAAAAAATGCAAATCCTCTCAAAATGATTAGCCTGAGCATTTATTTCTATACCTGACAGCTGTAGAATCACAGATCCCCTCAAGAATTTGGGATCAATGGACTTTCTCTTTAGGGAATAAAACTAGCGAATATAGTGATGTGAGGGACATTGAGGACAGACCAGTTAAACATTCTAACATAGCCTTTTTCTGTGGACTGCTTTGAAAACGCTCAGATAATATACATAATTCCCTCCTGTGTCTGGCCCCGCTAAACAGATGCTTTTGGCTGTCACACCATATTCTTAGCCTCAGCGGTCATCATACTCTTATAAAAGTAAACTATTTTTTACCTGCTTTCGCTCAAGCCAGACTGGGAAGTTAACTTCTTCCCCTATCTCAAATCACATACTCAAAATATCTGCAAGTTCTGCCACTGCTGCCTCGTAAATATCCCTATGTCTTTCTCTGTAACTACAGTTGCCCTGTCTCACGGTTTTCTTCTTCCCCTCAGTGAGCAGAACCTCTCTGGCGGGTCCTGGTGCCTCTGCAACTGTCCTCTCCTCCTGTACTTTCCACAATGATTGTGTGCAATGCCTAACTTTCATCTCAAGGAGTTTATTCTCAAAGAAGCAGCTCAGTAGATTAAAGCCAAATCTCAGCAAACTTGAACGTGCCCAAAACTTCCATGGGCTTTCATCAAGCCGCCGATTCTGGCTGTGGGAGTCTGAGCTGAGGTCTCAGTCGCATTCCCAACCCTCTCACAGGAGATTTGATGTGACTGGTCCATGATCCACACCTGAGCCAATGGGTTGACGTTTAAATCTCATTTATGCTGCTCATCACTTCCGTGAACTTAGAGGACTCATTTGACTCTATGCATCTTGTGCTCTTTGTCTACGAGAGGCGGTCTCATGGGCACCTTATTTTTAGCTATGGTGTGATGAATAAAGACACTATGGAATTAAAGTTACTTGCAACACTGCCTGGCACAGTCAATTCGTTCCACGTCCAGACTGAAAATTTTAACTTGTATATTTTCTTCAAGTATATTTTCTGTAGTTCAGAAAATATAGTTGAGGTGATACAGTACTAATAAATACAGTACTAATAAATACAGTACTGAGTTATCCTCCCTCCATCCCTCCTCCCCTCCCTCCTTTCAGCCCCTTTTAACCATATTTCATGAATATCTATGAGCAAATGAAGATTGTGGCCTTTCTACCAGGCCCCCAGGCACTTTTCTGCAATTCACACAGAAGCAACTCACCTCAACCCTCTCATCTCTCAGGTGCTGCCTCCTCAGGTAGTTCTGACCATTTCTCACCTAATTATGTATGTCTCCACCTTTACATATTCTTATAATATTCATGTATCCACGTTGGACACACTATAATATCATTTCTTTATCTCTTTTCCTCCAAAAAGAGTACTGTGCAAAGGACTGTGATAACTAATGCCGAGTTTATAGCATCCTGCGTCCACCTTTACAGGTGCAGGTGATCAATACAAAATGAAGTCCTTCTATAGACACTCAATGACCTATAAAATTAGAAATAGAGACAAGAACAGCTTTCAGATTAGAGACAGATTTAAGATCTGGCTTGAAGAGAAATAATAGGTTATAATAAATGACCTCTCCAAATGCTACAAATGGGTTTCTGGTTGGACTGTGAACATGATACAAATATAACATGTATTTATATATTAGTATATAATCTAATATATTATTGGTTCTGTATGGTATGCAGAGGTTAAGTTTATATATCTTCTAGATACCTAGCCATTATTTATTCTATCCAGCTAATAATGAGCTACTGAAAACAATGTGTATGGCAACAAAGTGGCAATTTTCTTATTTTTAGGAGTACAAGCTGATCTTTATGATGCAAGGGAAGGACACAGTGAATTTAAACACATAAGAATCCCTTACTAGTCAGCATAAGATCCTGGGATAATTCAACATGAAGTTTTAAGTTACTTAACAAGGCTAGATCATCAGCATGAGAGCGACAAATGATGTCCAAGGCTTCAATGTCTGCGCTGGGCTACATTCTCTGTGAACCTGAGCAAGCTGGTTTTGTGCCCTGCTTAAACATGGACTAGAAACATCTTGTAGAATTTTACATTACAGCTATAGTAATTCTGGCCATTTTTATTTCTTCACAAACTCTTTCATGATTCTGTCTTTACTAAAATTTTAACCCATCTCATGGATTGTTAACAAAGCTTCGAGATATTTGTTCGCTTAATTTTACCAGAAACAGTACCCACCAAATAGATTCTTAGTTCTGTTTTCCATTAGGTTATTTTGAAATGTTAATACTTACAATATTTAAGAATTTTTTTATATTATTTCTAATTTTGTTGTAATTATGAACTAAAGATGGCAGCATGGAAGTGTGTTAAAGGAATGGGCTTCTGGAATCCTTGTTTTCTAGGTTTTGTTCTCTTCAATGGACTCTAACAATTTCCATATGACAGTCTAAGTAATATTTCAAAGTTGTTTAGTTCCTACTTTTTTTCTTAAAGAGTACCAAATTTCTAATCAAGTATGAAACTATCATATTTTGACAGAGTTAATACATACATCTGTACATTATTATTCACTGACTCACCAGTTAGATCAAGTCAATATAGAACTACAGAAAAAACGAAGTGTTCGGTATTCTTTATATCATGAAACTCTATTGTGCTAATGAAGACCAAAGAGATGCTTATGCGCGAGAAGTTGTTTATCACAAACTTTGACCAAACACCTCTCAGCACAGAGCTAATAATGCCTTCAATTTTGTGTAAGGGTTTTTCTTCACTTAAATATCAACACTTCTTTAATAGACTTGTGAGCATAATTTGCATTTGAAAAAATAAGTGTCAGACACCAACCTGTTATGCTGTCTAAATTAGGATTTTATTTTTAAAAAATGATTACCAGTCTTATAATTATATTAAACCTACTTATTTGTTCCCTTGACCATTTATATAATTATACTGTCATGGGATAGACTGGCTTTTGACCAGTAATTTTTAAAAACTGAACAACTGCACACTAATTTTCTTCAACTTTTTCTTTGTTATCAAAGTGACATATATACAATTTGGAAAGTACTAAAAGGTAATTTTAAAACTCTATAATATCAATTAAGAGGCTTAACACTTTAGCATATTTTTTGAACTTATTCTCTACTTTTTAAAAGTACTTATGCTATTGAGATCACACTGATTATTCTATCCCATATTTTTTCACTTAAAACAGTATTATAAGAATTTCACCATTCCACTGAATGCTTTTCCTCACCATGACATTTCCCCTGAATACTATTCCAAACACCATGTTAATGACTTCTAGTATTTTTTACAGTCATTTAGTAAATACCTGTATATTCTTTCAAGCAGTGTGATGTAGAAAAGCCTTTATAAATCCCAATTAAACTTAAGTATACCTTAGCAAACACCCACAAACTTTGAAATTTTAGGTCAGAGGTCAGAAACTACTTTCTGTGAACAAGTTAACGAATACTTGAGGCCTTAACACTACTCACCTCTACTGTTGCAGCTGCAAAGCCACCACACACAGGATTCTAATAAGTAATAGAGGCCGGGTTCCAGTGAAACTTTATTTTCAGACACTGACATTTGAATTTCACCCGTCAAAAGATACTCCCTTTCGGTACTGTTTCACATCATTTAGAAATGTAGAAGGTATATCTATGTCCAAGCTCCTACAAGTCAGGCCCTTGTTCCTTACCCTCCTAATTTTGCACATCTGCTTAGAGGCTGATTTCAAGAGCCCTACCTTCTAGGATTCAAGAATTCTAGATAGAACATATGCACACACTTTAAGGGACAAATACATTTTGTTAGATATAGGAGGATTTCTTACATTAAAAATGGCTATGAAATTCTTCTAGATAAAATGTTGAAAAGTACTTTGCAAATCATAAATCCCTCTTAAACATATTTTATAATATTAAACACATTTTATAACATTATACACAATAAATACTATGGAAAGATTGATTAGAAGAAATAAAAATACTCCATAATGAGAATTTCACCTGGGAAATATACTCAAACTCTAAATCTAAATGTAAAGAGAAAATATATAATGAGTTAAATTCTAAAAGCCATTTAAATGTTAATTAACCACTATACAGCCAAAAAAATTGGAATATTTATTGTTTTAGTTACTTGGGGGAGGGGGTTGATTGACCCACGAGTTTACACAAAATGTTATTGCCTATTCATTTTGTTTTTGTTAAGTTCCCTTTTGAACTACAATACACAACCAGATAGTAAATCGTGCTTCCTAATTTAACATTTTGGTTAATAAAAGTTAGTATACACTTAATTCTTTCCTTCTTCCTTTTCTCTCCATACACGTGCAAACAATTCAACAAGGGCTCAGGGACTCAGCCCAGGTCTGGTGCCTGGTACCAAGTTCAAGGTACCAAGTTCAATCTCCAGTACCAAAAAAAAAGACCAATACAACAAGCAGACAAAAATAACACCAGCGTCATTGTGATCTACATGTAGATTTGAAAATTGCACTTAATCATATGCTTCTGCCTTCAGATCCTAAAATGTGGAGAAATAAACCCAGGTTTATTTATATTTATTATATATTAGATTATTTAACATATTAATATGTTTATATTATATATTACAATATATATTATATATTTTTTATTACTGTTAACACTGGAGGGGAAAGACTTGAGTGACAGACAGAGCACTGCCTTTGCCTCTCAACTGCTTACTGCCTGGGGGGAGAGAACACCCTTATGCAGCTCCTTCAGCACACACGGCAAAGGCTGCAGCGCACTCCATCCACAGACCCAGAGTGCTCAGCATTTGCTGGTAATGCAACAGGAATCTGGTGGTGAACACAATCTCCACTTTTCATTTTGTGTTGAGCAGGAAAGACCATCCTGTGACTGACAACATCCTGGGAGCTGTAGAACATTCAGCCAGGGTCTAATCTGGTAGACATGTAATGGAAAAAAGAAATGAAGTGTGTGTATGTCTCTCTCGCGTGCTAGCACACAGGCTTCTCTTGGGTGACCTAGCTTTACCTCACTCCAGACTTTATTGATCGTTCAGCAGTGGCACTGATGGTCCACTGGTGTTACTGATTGTCCAAGCGTTTTAACTAAAACTACAAAACTTAAGTAGATGAGTTCAGACAATGGCTTGACACTGTTGATGTTAAAAGTGACAGACAGAGGCAGATGTCAGATTGTGAACAGTTTTCAATGCCACACTAAAGAGCATAGATTATGAAAGTCACCCAAAGCAGAGTGATTCGACATCAAGTAATTTCAAGGCTCTGGGTTGGCTTCTTTATTTATTTAAGAGGAGGGGAGTGGCTCTTCTAAAAATCAGTCGATAACCGACTATCTGTATTCTTTATTCTATAGTTATTAAATACATATTTGTGCCAGAAACAAAGCTCTGAACAAGTCAAAGTTCTCTGCTTTTGTTTGGGTGACATATTGAATGGTATTTAGGATGAACACTAAAGTTACACTAAATTGTAACCAATATTTATCAACTAGTACTGTGCTCATTTGGCTTTCAATGAGATGTTAACAGATTTTGCCCTCTTCTTTATATACCAAATTAGCATAAAAACCTGAGATCAACATGTTGTGCTTCCAAAGCTATAAACATAAAATTGCTGAGCGAAGCTGAGATTACTTTGGCATAATCATTTTTCTCTGGCTGATGCTGAGAACTAACTCTGCTTAAATCTTTGAGACTGAGAATAGATAAAAATCAAATTAAAACTGTTTTTTCAATACTGAATGTTCCCCCTACCATGATTAACAAATTTTGAACTACCGAGAAATAGCTTATAATTATTGAAAAGCACTATCACTAAAATACAGAATATAACTCTTTTTTTAAACTCAAATCTTTGTTGGTATAAAGATTATATATAATATATAATGTATATAATATTATATATAAATATATTAATTATATTAATATAATATATAATCTTTATATATATGGATATCTAGATAGATATAAACATCATGATTGCATTCAACACTGAGAATTTGTACCAGATATGACACAACTTAATTTTCATTTTTCCCATTCCCTTACACACCCTATAACCCCCGACCCCCTATGTACATAAGTTTTGTTTCCTTTTTTTTATTACCACCACATTATTTTCCTCTCATTACTTGCCCCAACACCTTATTTCCTTTTAAATATTTTCTATTTCACAATATCTACTATATATATTAGAACTGTTTTTAAAATCACGTTCACTCTGGTAGGAGGTAAATTATTTTGCTCTAGGCAAAAATACTGAAAAACCTAGATAACATCAACGGCCACCATCCAACCCTGGCCCAAATGCCACTACACAACACACAACACACACACTTACAAAGGCCCAGACACACAAACACACAGGCCACACACATCACTGCCTCACTTAGAAAGTACAAGCAAAAGCTGGTTTGGACTCTTTTTTTCAACCTCCATATTAATCAAATAGTGATTATATAAACAGAAGAAGTAAAGATGGGAGTTGGCTTGAGTGTGGGAGTGGACTTGTCTTTCCTTTTGTGGACAATGGTTTCATTTTGTAGAGTAACAGGCTGTTGGCTTTTGATATGAAGTGAATCTCCATGTTTATGCAGAGGAAGTGGATACCTGGAAAGTAATTAAAACATGGAATGAAAGATTCAAGTAAAAATAGGGCTTTTATATTTTTCTGTTTTCAAAATAATCAGCAGAAACCAAAGCTATCACTTCAAACAATCATTTTGCCCATTCCTAACTGGAGAAACAAAACAAATGTTTCTGTGAGATGCTTAGAAACCTGAATTATGGGAGAAGCACGTTTTTTACTATCAGCTGTAGAAAAAAAGAAAAGAAAAAAGAAAAAAAAGAAAGTTTCCCCCTAGATTCAATTTTTCTCATTTGTTTGTTGAAAGAAATAAGTTAAAAAACAAACTAGGAATTTTACAAATTCCTCCCAGCTCCTAGATTTAGTGGTTCTGGGAGAATTATTTTGTATCAAAAATGGGTTTAGAAGAAAGAAAAACAATACAGTGAAAGCCAAGAGTCTTTGTCTCTATCTTTCACCATTTCCACAAGTCTTTCCTCGGCCCTTACTCCACCTCACCCCTCTTCCTTCTTACTTCTTTGTTTTCCTCATGTTCTGAGCATTGGGATTTAATTTTTATTTCCTAAAATACTTGTTAATTATACAACCAATTCATTCCACAGTATTCTTCTTGAGAGAAACAGGTCATCCAGCACACAGCTGAGAAGCAAGTTACACAGAATAACCAGAATAGTGACACATGCACAATTATCTTTTAAGGGGTTGCTACACGGGCATCTGATTTTGGCTCATCCTAAAGAAAATTTTTCTCACTTTTATTTAACAATCTGATCCTGTATAGGTCACTCGCTGCAAACTTGTGATCTAAAAAAGAAGACTGTTAAAATGTGTACCGGTTTTTTTATTAAATATTTGAAAAATTTAACATGAAAAATGCACTCCAAGTTTCCAGATGTTTCAGAGAAACTAGCTCTACAAATTGGAATTCCATTTCTGTATTTGGAGACTTAAAACTAACTTTTCCACAATTCTTACAGTCTGTGATCACAAGAAATTTGGTGTGTATAGATGTATATTAACATTTATACTAATTTTTAAATATGCTACTCCTGCATTTGGTATTAAGTTTCAAAGATACAAAAGGCTATACAGTAAAAAGTAAATCTTGCTAACTTTGTTGTCTTTTCCTTATAATTGCTCTTTTGGTTTCTTCAAGAGATGTTAGACTTTTTAACCTGAATTTGTTGATGGCAAACAAAGTTGGGTTTTGATGAGTACCAGGTGTTAGAGAAGTATCAAGATAACAAGTATATATCCTTAAATTGCCCTCATTTCTATATAATGTATCATTTTCCCTATATACTTTTCCTATTCTGTTATGTTTCTGTTTGTATAACTCCTAACAAGTTTAAGTTAATTTGACCATTTGTTCTGACCCATAACCCCTGAATATAGTTTCCAAAATTCTACCTTCCGAAACAGATTAAAAATTTCACACAGAACCATGAGATCTTTCCATGATGTGCATTTAGATTTTGCACTATTGATATTTGTATTTTGAGTGTATTTTTGTCAAAATACCTAATAGGATGTCGATAATGGAATAGTTTTATACAGGTTTTACCAGGACCTATTCCTAAAAATCATGGAAATTGTCATCTGAGAATTAAGAATATGGATATGTTATGTACAGGTACCAACACCACACAAGGAATATAAAGCTATGCAATAAAAACATGCACAAAGGTTTTTAAAAATAGATTGTATTAGTACATTTTATACATACATTATGATCACATTCAACACTGAAGGTTTGTACCAGTACATGACACATCTTGATTTCTTTTTCCCATTCTCCTGCCCTCCCTACAACTCCCCATCCCTCTATACATGAGCTTTGTTTCCTGTTATTTTTACCATCAAATTTTTAATTTCCCTTCGTTACTAGCCCCTACCCACCCTTTTCCTTTGAACATTTTTTTCCTATTTCACAATACCTATCATACATTTTAGAGCTCATTTACACCTTTAGTTTCTCCTGCCAGAGAAATGAAATAATATTTACACATGTGTAAATGTGTGTGTCCTATTTCTTTCATTTATGAGTATGTCCTCAAGGCACATCCACTTGATTTTAATGACTCAAATTTATCATTCCTTATGGTAGAATAATACTCTATTTTATTTTTCAAAACAAATACATCTAAAAAAGAAAGAGGATAAAGAGATGAGCCAGGTGTGGTGGCTCATGCCTGTAATCCCAGCACTTGGGATGCAGAGGCAGGAGAACTGCTGTGAGTTCAAGGCTTGCCTGAGCTACATAGTGAGTTCAGGGCCAGTTTGAACTGCAAAGCAGTCTGAAGACTCAAGCAGAATCTAAAGGCTACAGTAACTACCATTTTGGGAAATAGAATCAGAAGATGTAAAGAGATACTGAATGTATATACCACACTAACACTTGAAAGATAACAGCAGGTCGGCTTGTGGAGCGACAAGATACTCATATTCTTTGACCTGGACAATGGGTCCAGAGGAAGAGAAGTAACATATCTGTAGCAGTATTGAACAAAGGCTGCTCTCCATATATATAGGTACACAATGATTATCCTTCTCCCTAGACAGCATACCCCAAGACCAAAACTGTTCCTGTTCACTTGAATTGAACCATTGTCACTTTTAATAAACTATTTTCACTTTTAATCCTTTACAAATTACCATCTGTGTAAGCCAAGAAATTTTTTTGAGTTAACCTGGCAGTGTTAGGTACTGCCTAACTCCAGCTAGTGTACAAAAAGGCAAATGATTGTTTCCTTCAATGAGCTTACACCTTGGTTGTATGGGATGCAGGAAGCCCTACCTTGACAATACAAAGTAGAATATGGACAATATTTAAGAGAAACCTATAGGCTCTCATTAAATATGTCACAATTAATACAATTTCTGAATGTGCTCGCAGAAACCTTAGAATTACAAAAGGTTAACATGTTAATGGGCTCGTCTTTATGAAGATCAGAATAAGTTTTCTTTTACTGTTATGTTTTATGAATCTTAAGAAAATCATACACCAATAGAATTTATACTTTAATGCCAAGATATATAGAATCCAATGTATTATACAGATATTCTAGTGTAGGCTTAGGAAAGAATTATGTGGTTAATTGTAAAATCTTACTTATTATTTTTATTTGAATCACTTAAAGTTCTTCCACCTAATTTTTAAACTAGGACTTGTCATTTTAGAAACTAGTTTTATAGCCTCTATTAGCTAAAGAATATATAACTTGATCTTGCATTACAAATTGGTACAAATTAAACGCATTCTTCATTTCCTGGACAGTTTCTATTGCTATATTACCAGACAAGCTGTTTATTTCTTATATTTAAAAACATGTTTTAAAATTTTTTGTTTAATTCCCCTATATTATTAGGAGCATAGAATTAGTTTTTCAATACTATACAGTGTAAGATGAATCAGCTAAACTACGGTGGATGGAGCAGTCAGCAAAGTTCCTCTGAATTCCTGGAAAATAGGTTATTCATTGAACTTGCTCTCTTACAACTGTTTACAGCAAATATATTTGTCACCCATTTAAAGAAATTTAATTGAGGACTGATTTTTCTCAGTATTTATCATTGAAGGAAACTAAAGTTCATTTTAAGTCACACAATATAGAATAGACATCTTGGTTTTATAATCACCATTTTATAATTTCACACTGTTAAACTCAGTAATCAAAAATGATGCAAGGTATATTGATTGTATTTTTTAATAATGTACGTTCCAACCATGACAACTGTTTTGTGTGGTCATGTACATCCCCAAAACCGTAGCTGACTGACGCATGTCACAGGTGTATTTCTTCTTCCTTGTTAGTTTTTGTAGAGCTAAGTTATACTTCTTGCTGTATAAGCTCAATTTGTCATTAGATGCAAAAGGAAGCAGGTAGAGATAGTATCACAATGTTCAGAAACCCAAAATAATTATTGAACATGATGACAAGATCTCCAAATAGGAAGACCAAAAGCAAACAAAAATGATGAGACACAATATTAGGAAGGAATTTTGCAGAATGCCCATTGACTATTTTAAATTTATAATATATGTGTAGGGTCCTCGTAGACCTCTGAGAAACCATGTTGATTTGATGGTAAGGTAAGGAACATTACCTTTATCATATGCTAAGATGATGTGAAATGCTATTGGATAAATTATCGTAAGTTCATTTCTTGTCTATATCAAACCTTATCACCTATTCAAATCCTTAGGGTTCCCTAAAACAACTTAGTAAAGAGAGTTGCCTTTTCAGGACAACTTTCATAGGAATAAGAGAGCAAGTCTGCAAGAAGCAAAAGGATAGATGAGACTTGTTTCCTACAATGAATGCAGACTGCAGTGCTTCCTGATCAAAATTATCGAGATGAGCCTAACTATGGAATTAATTATCTAGTTAGATAGAGCTAAGATAACACGCTTTTGCTCTTATGGAAAGATACTTTTATTCTTGTAAACATGCTTATTCCCCAGTAAGAAAAAAATCATGAATATAAACTTAAGTATTTTTAAATCCTGCTTTTTAAATTTTTACAAGATAAAATTTTGATGAAATATTGTTATATTTAACACCATATCATAAGCTCTATTTTAGTTTGACTTGAGGAATAACTATCATAATTGGATGAGTCTAACTACCATCACTCCAAGAAAAATCATATGCTGTTTTATTTTCCTTTGTTAGTATTGACATGAAAAAAAAAGTGAACTAGATGGAAAGCTCTGGTCAGCTGTTTTGTTTCATGGGAGAGCAGTTCTCCAGCTCTCAAGAGAGTTCGTGTCCGACCTCTCCACACAAGACACTGAGCTTCCAAAAAATCTGGACTTGAAGAAGTGTCCCTGGAGACTAATATCAAACATTCCCTCACAATTATACGATGCTTGTTTTAGGTTATTTTTGATTGATGGCCTGAAGTTATGGCCTGAGTTATTTTTAAGATTGTTTGTTGAGTTTTTTAAGAAGTGGCACTTAAAGATGGTGGAAAATACCTTCTTTTTTTAAAATATGAACTATAGTTATAGCTGCATATTTTCCATAAAACCACGGGTAACTACAGCTGACGTATCATGATGTTTCCTTTCCAACATCTCACTTGGTCCTTCACTAGGACCACAAGAAGTTAATGTAGTTCTCATTTTGTAGTTTAAAATTGAATGCCAGAAAAATTAAATGACTTGTGTAACAATGAACAAATTACATGCTAGTGCTAAGGCAATCCGTCCAGTTCCTGATTTCTAAGCCAACACTTTTCTCTGTCTTTGGTTACAAGCAAAAATTAAATGAGGAGGTATACACAAGTTACTCAATGTTATGCTTAGCACCAGAAGAAAAAAGAAGAGGGACCTAAAAGTAGACTCTATTTACTATTCTTATTCCTTCAGTGTCTTAAAGTATATGGAATTTACATTTTACTTCTATAGAACACTTATTCTACCTGGCATAGCTACAACAGATCAACAATAAGTTCAGGACTTATTTTTCTCATATATTTCATTTAACTCCTCGGAGTATTTTCAAATTTACTCACTTATTACCCCACCAACACTGGAGCTAACATTATGGACCGTACAGGACAATGTCCATGCATCCCCAAAAGTAGAATAATAGACTCTAAAGTCATGTGTATGCTCAAAGAAAGGCCAGCAGCTTTTCAACAAACCTTAAGCTCATCGTATTTCAAACAAGATTGGGTGCGTTCAGGGTGATATAGCCATAGATAGCTCATCAGCATATCAGATCCAGGGGAAACCCCTTCATTAATATCAATAGGTTAATGACTTTTTCTGCTGCTTTTGTAACATATCTTTTCAGAAACCACAGCACACTTGAGCTGTCCTCTCAAGGGAAAGTGCCTTGGATTTAATTTCACTTCAGAGAAAGTGAAGGAATTGTCTCTGCCGTGGCAGAGCCTCAGCGTTTTACCTTGTTTTCCCACCATTTGTTTTCATCTCTTACCTTATTGCCCACACACTTAATAGAAAAAAAATGATGTAATATTCAACTTTACACGCAGCAAATTCTTATCTTCTCTTTACGTTAAAGCCTGTTTCATTTACTCCATTGGTAGAATCCACCTTGCCTATGTGTTTTCATTATTGCAAGTCTTGAATTCTAAGCTTTTCACTCATTTATTTATTCAGTCATAAAACATTTACTGAGAATCTGTCATGCCTCCAATATAAACAGGTGAAGTGAAATGAATGATAACATCACCTTGAGGAGCTAACAATGTAGTGAGAGGAAACATAGAACAAAATAATTGCTGCCACATGTGGCAGAAGAAATAAAAGTGTAGACTAGTGAGAACAATTACTCTGTCCACGGAGACAAGAAAACACTACAGAGAGAAAGATGTGTAACTGGACCTTGGCTGACTGTCACGTTGGACCAAGTGGACAGGTAACAAGGAGAAGCACATTGCAGAAAGAAGAAAGTCATATGCAAAAGCTGGAAGGAATAAAGGAAGAGGTATTGGAAGGAGGAGCCACTGGGGTTACTAACATGCAGGTGTAGGAGAGTCCAGGTCTGGGAAATGTAGGGGATGCTGAAAACAGTAGAGAAGATAATAAAAGATCTCCATTCTAAGTAAATGAATTTACTTTATTTTATAGTTAAATAAAAGCTGTTAGAATTTTTTCACTAGGGAAAGACTATAATAAGATGAATCTCAGAAATATTTTTCCTGATCTCTGTGGAAGATGTACTGAAACTCCTCTGAGAAACTGAGCTTCACAGAGAACAAAGATCCCTAATAGAAATATGCTCGGTCCAGCTCATATTGGGTAAAGAATCTTAATATTGTCCATTCAGCATAAGCCAATACAGTACATCAAAGATATGAGATGAAACAATGGAGTTTAAACAATGCTTCTGAGGTACAATGAACATTACAAGGCACCCAATAAACATGTATGGTGGTGCAGGAAGGAAAGAATAAGGGAAATATCTGCCTTAGTAGATTAGGTGTTCAGACAACTGTACCCTCCAGATGGCTTCTATGACCCTTTATTAGAGTGACATAGTATATACTTTAGTCAATGCGACTTCAGCCACCTGCCTGCTCCTGCAGCAATAATACAAATTAAATCCTAGGCAAGGAAATGACCAAAGCTAAATACAATTAATTACATTTCAAACATTCTCTATCTAGTCCTACCTCTACCCGTTTTATATATTAGACAAATTTTTGTATTCAAACTTCTGCATTAAATATTTTCCAAAGCATTTTATTATTCTAAATTATTCCAAGTTCTTTTCTAAATAAAACAAATGTACAGAATCAATGAAATACTTGACTCAGTAATTGGAATAACTGTGCAGCCCTCCCAGAAGAATGTAAATGCATTTTTACAGGTGAAGCCACCTCGGAAACAAATATGGAAATTAAACCCAGAAGCTTAAAGAGCAGTGTGCTTTTATATTTGGGCACAATCAATAGCTGTAGAGTTATTTAATAATACTGATCCCATATTAGAGATGAACATGCACAATCCTCAACACAATTTGCTGTTGTGAGACACATACTCAATGTGACTGCTTTTATATGCTATTACTACCCCCATAGAGAACAAACAGTAAATCAGCGCATAATATATCATTGCTATTTAGAATAAAGGATATATAGTCATTCAATTCCTCTAAACAAAGAGAAATAAAAATTCTTTAAAACACATCCAGATAGTCATTATTAGAAATCAAGAAGGCAGTATTTATATCTCAGTGCATGCCAACCACACCAAAAGTAAATGATCTCTTACTTTAGAAACTTGTATCCATGATAAAAAATTAATTAATAAGACATACAAAGTCGTCTTTAATTTGCACAATGCAGTATTAACTGATATTTCACATATTAGAAGTAAGTCTTTGCTTCACAGTTTTATAGCAATTTGATATTAGAGAGAAGAGAAAAGCAACTATGAGGGAGAAAAACTAAGGCCAACAAAGAAAGAGGAAGAGGGAAGGTAAAATAGAAAATGAGAGAACCTTATATCTCTTCTTCTTTGAATCTGCAATCTCCCTAGAAAGTTGACTCTTCTGTGCACTCAACAGTACCCCATATATTTCCTGTTAGCATAAAAATTTCCACCATTCACACACAAAATCCCGTGCTAGACAACGCTGCATTTCACTTATTTCTTCTAACCACAAGCATAATGAAAAGGTGGTTTACCATTTCTCCTTATTTTCCCCCTACTCATTTAAAACAAAAGAAATAAAACAAGTTATATAAAGAAAAGAATGTCTGTAATATCCATGCAAAGATTATGAAGCACTTCACTTTAAGAAACCAAACATTCCTATATACTTGAAACTTTTTCTGTCCAACAATCCTGTCTCTGTTTTAGCTTCAGAACTTAGAGAATTTTACACAGTAGTCTGAGCCTGGTGTTTATCATCATACAAGTTTGTTTTTCAGTGTTGTTGTTTTAGTTTTTTGAGACGAGGTCTCTCTTTGTAGTTCAGGCTGGCCTTGAACTCACTATGTAGCCTGAGAGAGCCTCAGACTCTGTGAAGAAATCCTCCTGCCTCTGCCTCCTAAGTGCTGGGATTGCAGGTGTGTGCCACCATGCCTGGCTTCATCACCATACAATACCTTTAGCAGTAAGTGTTTCTAGCTCCTGATAATTGATTTTTGCTGATTCAGAACTTTAGATAGATGACATCCTGGGGTAATTACTCTTCTGCAGTTTGCTCTACACTCAGTGGTCTCCAACCTTCTTGACCCAGGAACCAGTTTTGTGAAAGATAGTTTTTCTACAGACCAGGGAAGTGGGTAGTCCAGCTGCTAACAGGCCACGGGCCACCATTGGTCTGTACCCAGAGGACTGGCAACCCCTCTTATACAGTTCATTTTTTTTTTCCTAAAGAGGTACTTGTATGTCATCTATTTTCATTGCTGTGTGGCAGTATGTTGTACAACCACACATATATTATTTATCGTTTTCCCTCTGATGGATAATTCAGATTGCTTCTTGCTTTGGCTAATATCTTATTCCTAGACTGATATTTACATGAATTCTGTTCATATTTGTGTACATATGTTACATAAGAACTCATCAAATTGTATTTCAGTGGTTATTAATGAAATTATAAAGGCTTCCATGAGTTTTAGCCCCTGGGATATCCTTTTGTGAATCTATCTATGTTTCTTTCTACTTTTACCCATTTGCCCATTTTCCCTGATTTATAAAACCTCCTTGTGTGTTCTGAGCTGTGTGTTAGATTTGAGCTCTTTGCTGATTAATGTATCGCAATACTTTCTCTAACTCTACAGGAAATAGTCCTTTTGTGTCTTTTGACAAACAAAGGTTTTCTACATTTAATCTGGTCCAGTCAACTAAATATTCACAATAAGGCTAATATGTGTCTGCCTTAAGAAACCTTTTTTATGACCAGTTCATGACAACATTCTATATCTCAAAGAATTATGGTTTTTGTCCTAACCTTGCTATCAGTAATCTACTAGAAATGATTTCGGCTATGATGTAAAGTACTGATCTAATTTCATTCTTTCTTTATTCTTACAGCTAACCCAACACCATTTTCAGAAAAGACCATTCCTACTTCTTATCATCATTACCGTCCCCATACATTCGTGGGTTCGCTTCTGAACTCTCCATCTCCGTCACTTGTGACGATCTAAACGTCTGCTTCAGTACTTGTACTCCCTTGTGCCCTGCAGTAGCTTTATGCTTCCCTGACATTTGCTTTGCCATGCACTCCCTCCTTGTTCCCGTGTAATGTGACTATTCTTGGCCCTTTGCTTTTCTGTAGTTACAGAACCACCTGGTGAAATGTCATAGAAAATAACCTGGAAATATTCTAGATTGATCCATATGGCAAATGGAGAAGAAATAGCACCTTCAGAATACTGAGCCTTCGAGTCTATTAATATCATATATCTTTCTACTTATCTGAGTTTTCTTTACATTCTTTCAAAATTTTTGTAGTTCTCTACACAGAAGTTTCATACATTCTTATGAGACCCATAATAAGATATCAAAGAGTTTTAAATTACATCATAAATTGTCTAGAATTTTAAATTTTAATTACTGTTGTTATTGTAATATAATGTTTTTTTTTTCCTATGTAGACATTTCTCCAGCAATTCTCAGGGCTAAGTTACAAATTTTTACAATTTATTATACAATCTTTTGGATTTCCTTGATAGTCAGATCATGAATGAATAACAAATTTATTTCCTTTCAATTGTTATACTTTTGTTTTGCTCACTGTAATGTGAGGGAGTGGTGACTGTGGGGGCTCTTTTTCACTTTTTAAACTCAACTAAAATGTATAATATTCATCAATAAATATAACATTTGCTATATTCTTTTAGAGGAGTTTATTTTCATTTGTAAACAAGGGCCAGGGATTTTTTTTAAATTTTTTAATCTTTATTGGTACATTACATATATACATCATGATTGCACTCCATAATGGGGATTTGTACCAGTATAAGACACAACTTAATTCTCATTTTTTCCCATAGCCCTACCCACCCTACCGCCCCCCCATATACATAAAATTTGTTTCCTTACTTTTTTGTTACAATCTCAACATTTTCCCCCTTCTTCCTATTTTAAATTGAGCATTTTCTATTTCACAATATATAACATACAATTCTAGGACTCATTTACATCTTTATTTTCTCATACCAGAGAAAAGATGCGATATGTACCTATCTGTGAAGGGCCAGGGATTTAGCTCAAGTGGTACCACTCCTACCTTGGAAACAGAAGGGCCTGAGTTTGATACTTGGTACCACAAAAAAAAAAAAAAGAAAAGGCTATTAGTTATATAAACAAACTATATTTCCTTCCTTCCTATCCATAAAAATTTTAAGTCAAATTAAATAGATCTTGAATAAATGCACTGTCTTTAGTAGAATAAAATGACAGTGTTATAGTTTTTTTAAAACATATTGATGAAGTTTCTCTCATTCTCAGTTTGATAAGTGTTTTCAATTTTGAGTTAAGGTCAAAAATTTCATCAGACATCTTAGCAGCTGCTGAGGTAATGATTAAACCTACTTTTATTTGGTGAAAGTGGTGAAGTACAGCGATTCTCTTTTGAATCCTTAACTGAATGTGTATTCTTGAAATGAAATCAGCTTGATAATGGTATATTGATCTTTTCTGTTATCATTAAATTCAGTTTGTTGTTCTTTGGGTCATATTTTTGTGTTTATTGCCACAAATATTATTGACCTTTTATTTTAGTTCTCATAACATTCTGGTATCAATTACAGATTGTTCTCTCTTGGGAAGTATTTGATCCTGTTGATGTATGATTGGCATTATTTTATCATTTGGTGAAGCCATTGATTTGTATTTGATGTGGTACACTTATCTAATAGTTATCATAGAATTTTCCCATTTATATCATTTTTTCAAATTCTTTGGCACGAAGTTTTTGCCCACAGTCACTGTCTATTTACATTCATCTACATAATGACAATTTTTTTATTGTTTTTCACTCCTTTCTTCATTTCTGGAACTCAGTGCCCTTTTATTTGGAGAAGACTGTATTTATTTAAATGTAGATTCATTGTTAAGAAATTCAGTTTCTGGTTACCTAAAAATGTCTCATAACATTGTTGTCAAAATACGTTTTATCTGAGTATCAAGTTCTAGGTTGCGTCCTGACTAATTTCGATACATCTTTCTATTTTCTGGCTTCTTTTCTCTTTTTTCAGTCCCTATTAAGAAATGGGTAAACTCTTAACATGTTGTTTAATCTGAAAGTAATATTTTAAATCTATTTTGGTGTTATTTATCTTTAATTTTTAGTAGATTCTCCTGAGGTGGCCAACACTGTACTTTTTAAGTCTTCATGTTCATTATTTTGGGGGTAATTTTGAGGTTTTTAATTTGTAGTATGATGTACATTGTTGGTTTTGGAAAATTGAACATTATATTTTCAGATGTAGCTTGCATTTTTTCTCCTCTCCCATTCTTACTTTGTTGCCTCTCTTTCTGTTTTGTCTGTATTTTGGTTTTTTTTT
>PVIR01004267.1:69563-80690 GCA_004026965.1 Petromus typicus | reverse complement strand
ATGCAGTCATAGGTGAGTTTTTCAGAGGTGGCTAGAACTGGAGTATGTGACCCTAGGATTGATTCATAGCCCAACATGAGGCTCAAAGGCACTAGAATTAAGAGTGTGAACATTACGCATCCTAAGTGGAAAGAGCCATGGTCATCTCTTGTTGCTTTACTACCTTCTACATGCCATGAGCTGTTCCTCCTCTGCCACAACAACCTGTCTTCCAGCCAGTCAGTTGTGGACTGAAACCTCTATGAACTGTGAGCTACGTAAACCTTTCCTCCTTTCACTTTAGGTGTCTGGTATTTTTTCTCAGCAATCTGAAAAGTAACTAAGGCAATCTGTCTAAATTAGGAGATGTCAGATGTGCAGGAAATACTCTGAGGAATTTCCACTGTGGGTTGATATATTAGTTTCCTATAGCTATTGTTAAAAAAAAAAAAGAAAGAAAGAAAAGAAAAAAAATTGATAGTTTAAAAAACAGAAATTTATTCTCTAGTAGTTCTGAAGGTCATAAATTCAAAATCAAGGTGTTCACAGAGTTAGTTTCCTCGGAAACTCTAAAGGAAAACCCATCTCCTAACTGTTCTCTAGCGTCTGATGATAGCTAACCATCTGGGGCATTCCCCGGATTAAGACTTAACACCATAATATCTGCCTCTGTCACAAGTGAAAATTTTTTTCTGAATATGTCTATTCCCTCTTTTTCTATCTTCCTTAAGAATATGCACCATGCCATGGATGATGGCTCACACCTGTAATCCTAGCACTCAGGAGACAGAGGCGAGAGGATGGCTGCAAGTTTGAGGCTCGCCTAGGCTACATAGTGAGTTCAGGGTCAGCTTCAACTACCAAGCAAGACCCTGTCTCAAAAATATTAAGAGAGAGATAGAGAGAGAGAAGATAGAGAGATAGGGAGAGAGAGTATAGGGAGAGACAGAAGATAGAGAGATAGGGAGAGAGAGTATGCACCATTAAATTTAGGACCTATGCTAAATTCAGTAATGATCAATGTCATTGTTTTAATTTTATCTATGAAGGCCTTATTTCCTATTTCACAGGTATTGGAATTTAGCACTTTGACATATCTTTTAGAGCCACTATTCAACTCACTGTAGCGGTGATATTTTCCTAAGAAAACTTTTTTTAGATTTTTGGGGGGAGTACCCAGGATCGAGCTCAGGACTTTGTGCTTGCCAAGCAAGTGCAGCACCACTGACCTATTCCCGCAGCCCAGAATTTTTTTGGAAGATAAATCTAGTAGCACAGTATTTTAAGAGAGATATGGTTCTCATATTTCACAGATGTTCATACAGATGTTCATTTTATCTTTTTATTAACCAGTACTAATTTTTTTTTTGACAGTGACAAAGTTGATTGAGAAAGTAAAAGGTAGAGGAGAAATTGACTCTGCAGAATGAGTGTGGGCCAAATAGAAAGAGAGTAAAATTAAAAATGAGTCTGAGAAATGCAGCATGAACTGTTATGGAAAATTACAATAGCAGCAAGCTCTTCGTGGCATCACTGTGCTCCATGAAACAAACCACTACATAATTTATAGACTTAAAATGGCAAATGCTTACTTGACCACAATTGCATATGATTACAAGTGGTGCTGTGAAACTGGGTAGTCGGCCAGGAAGGCAGTTTAATGGCATTGCAGCCACCTGGCAAATGCAAAGTCCTAAGTTCAACCTTCAATCAAGATTAAAAAAAAACTGATAGTTATACTGTGGCTTTCATCTAGGATTGTTCAGATAACAACAGGTCATTTGATTATAGGTGGTCATCTGACTACAGCTGAATGGTTTGTTGGCCTCACTCACATGCTACCGGTGGTACTGGCTGTTGGTTCAGCCTCTTCTTTCTACGCAGTCTCTCATTCTCAAAAACATTGGCATGATTTCCTTATAGGATAATCCCAAATTTCCCACTGAATGAGTGCAACCTTCAAAGTTCCCTGAGGCTGTACATCATACTGATCACAATTTATGAGTCTAAGTCACTAAACAGACCTAGATTCTACTACTGGATAAATGTGTATATTGCACAGGAATATACATACAGGAATACCAAATTTATTGTAGCCATCATTAAAATGACCAGGTTTTAAGTACTCACACTCAAGTACCCATGGAATCCCATGGTCCAGGTCTTCTAGCCTGTATTCCTCCAACTCTTCATATACTAGAGTACGGTGAGAAAAGCTGCCCTGCTTCTCAGGGCAGGGGAGAAGATCCTTAGTTGTAACCACTTCACAAACAGATCTTTAACCACTACTTGTACTGTGAATTCCTCTTCCACTCCTGTTTCCTGACCTGTTATGTAACATTAATTCTGAGTCTTCTTCAGGGCAGATATTGTGTCAAGACAGTGCTTCTCCTTTCTTACTCTATTTGTACTCTGGATTTTACTGTAGTTTTGGATAATTTCAGGAGATAGTAAAGAAATTTTGCTACAGAATGATCATTTTATTTGCAACAGAACAACTACAATAATGAGATATGTTCCCAAAGTAATAGTCTCTAATTCATCCTAAATTAAAATACAAATTTTAATAGCATTTGAAATAATGACTACTTTATGTAAAATGTCATTTAGGACAGTAAACATTATTACAAGATATCATTACTTTGAAATCTCTTTCAACTACATTAATTGTGAACTACAATAAGGATACAGAAATTCAGGAAAAGATTTTAAAAGAATGCTCCTATGATTAGGAAATGCCAAATATAAATAAATAAAGGTACACCAACACCGAAGGAGGTAGTTCATAAGCAAAGAAGTGCTGCTAATTATTTCCTACAAGAGAAACATTAGAATGACCACGACTCTTAAAAAACCACCCAGAAACCACCAACAGAGCAAAAAGGCAACCAACAATGTGGGAAAAAATCTTCAGCAGCTGTTCCTCAGACAAAGGGCTACTGTCTAGAATATATAAAGAGCTCAAAAAAATCAGCCCACCCAAATTTAATGACCCAATTCAAAAATGGGCATCTGAAATGAACAGATATTTTTCAGAGGAAGAAGTAAAAGCAGCTAAGAAGCATATGAAGAAATGCTCAACATCATTAGTCATTGGAGAGATGTAGATGAAAACAACATTGAGATTTCATCTCACTCGACATAGAATGGCTGCCATTTCAGATTCAGCCAACAGCAAATATTGGCGAGGCTGCGGAGAAGAAGGAACCCTTCTCCACTGTTGGTGGGACTGTAGACTCGTACAACCTCTGTGGAGATCAGTTTGGAGAATCCTCAAAAAGCTAGGATTGATGGTCCCATTTGACCTGGCCATTGCCCTGCTAGGTATATACACACAAGAATTAAAAGACTCATATCACAATGACATATGTGCACCCATGTTTATAGCAGCCGAATTTGTGATTGCTACATCTTGGAAACAACCCAAGTGTCCATCAACTGGAGACTGGATTAAAAAAGCTGTGGTTCTTCTACAGAATGGAGCATTACTCTTCCATAAAAAAATGATAAGTTTGAATCATTTATACTTAAATGGACATACCTTGAGGATATCCTCATAAGTGAAATAAATAGGTCACAGATAGGTACATATGGCATCTTTTCTCTGGTATGAGAAAATAAAGATGTAAA
This sequence comes from Petromus typicus, assembly GCA_004026965.1. Taxonomy (NCBI): domain Eukaryota; kingdom Metazoa; phylum Chordata; class Mammalia; order Rodentia; family Petromuridae; genus Petromus; species Petromus typicus. The sequence continues at coordinate 77,081 of PVIR01004267.1, read as the reverse complement.
TGAGTCCTAGAATTGTATGTTATATATTGTGAAATAGAAAATGCTCAAAGTAAAATAGGGTTAAGAGAGGAAAATAATGAGATTGTAACAAAAAAGTAAAGAAACAAATTTTATGTATATGGGGGGGGATGGTAGGGTGGGTGGGGCTATGGGAAAAAATGAGAATTAAGTTGTGTCTTATACTGTTACAAATCTCCATTATGGAGTGCAATCATGATGCATGTATGTAACATACCAATAAAGATTTTAAAAAAGAAAGAGAAAAAAAAATAACACCCGGGATTCAGAGAGGGTTAATGAAGGAAGAAGACAAATGACATGTATAACAGAATCAGAACAATAACAGACATAATTTCCCAGAAAGAATAAAGAGTTGAAGAGGCTAAACTTTTTACAAGCAGAATTCATATGTCTGTGTTGGGTGAAGTTAAAATACAGAGAGGATTCTGGAAGTAGAAAGCTCTGAAATGCCCCCTTTGAATTAACTATCCAGGTGTACATTCCCTATAAAAGTTATGAAATATTTATGGTGCAGGTCAGCTTGGGTCTCAGTTAACAGCGAGGAAGCTTTTCAAACTGTAAGGATCCTTCAACATTCTTGCATTTTATTCCTTCCTCCTCAATCCATTAGAAACAAAAGAGGACAAAGTGTTGCTAAAAGGAGTTACAAAGAGGGGAAGGGAAGTGAAATCAAATTATCATGCAAGAACCAATTCTGAAAGGGAAAAAAAAAAAAAAAAAAAAAAAAACCCTCAGCCTAGAGCCAAAATATACACGACTAATGTGAAGAAGTAAGTAGGTTAGGGGAAAATATGAGGGTGGCAAACAAGCAAAAAGCACTTCAACATACCTCAAACTTTGGAATTACAGACTAATGGATACTCATCATCTTTGTTTGTGGAGGCAAGAAAGAAATGAAAGAACAACCTCAGCTGGCTTCCACTGAGAGAATTTCTCATAGCATATCCACATTTAAGAATGAGAGTCTAAATATCACCAGGACATGTCAAAGGCATAAATTTAATTTTTACAGAGCTTTAGTGAAATAAAAAATTCCACCCATATGGCAATATTTGATTTCACAAAATTCTTGACAACATATATGACCAGCAGTGATTTTTCATTTCAGAACCAAGTAAACTTGCAAAAATGGAATACTCTAGTGTCCTCACCAATTGTATTCGCTCAGAAGATAATGAATTTCTGCAATACCCAATATCAAAAAATGCATTAAAATATGGTCTCAATTTTATTCCATATTTCAATTTTTTTTTTTTTGAGACAGGGTCTCACTTTATAGTTCAGATTGGTCTTGAACTCAGCTTCAGCTCAGCAATCCTCCTGCCTCTGCCTTCCGAGTGCTGGGATTACAGGCATGAGCCACCACACTCACATTGTAATATGTGGTACTTATTGCTGGCGGGCATGAGTCACCACACCTGGCATTGTTGTATGGGGTTACTGGGATCAAACCTGAGTCCTCACACTTACAAGGCAGGTGCCAAACCACTGAGCTACATCCCTAACATCACATTTTGAATTTTTAGTAAAGGGTAAACTTTTTATCAGTTCACTAACCTATTATCAATATATTTGAAATGTTTTGCCTGTTTTTAATTTGGTTATTCTTTTTTATCTTCTGTCCTTCCTGGTCTAGGATAGCGATAGTGAACTTCAAAACAAGTAAGTACTTAAACTGCATCCCCCCTTATTTATTGCAAAGTGCCAGCCCTGCCATTAAACCTAAATGCTGAGGGCTGTGGATTTAGCTCAGTGGTTCCGGCACCTGTCTTACAAGTGCAAGGACCCTGGTTTGATCCCCAGTAACCACATAAAATAATGGGCGTGGAGACTCACACCCAGCAGCAATCAGTACCACGTACCACAGTGCCGGGTGAGGTGGCTCACACCTGTAATCCCAGCACTTGGGAGGCAGAGGCAGAAGGATTGCTGTGATGTGAGTTGCAGGCTGAGCTCAGGGCCAGCCTGAACTATAAAGCAAGACCCTGTCTCAAAAAACCTAAATAAACCTAAATGCTGAACAGCAGCAAGCTCAAGTGGGACAAAGTGATCCCACCTCTGTAGGGAGAAGTCAGGTTAGTGAGGTGGATTTCAGATAAAGCTGGCTCTGAACGTTCTGCCATTAGGGCCAACAGCCTGGCTCCTCTCACTGCCTACTTCCAGCACAAAGCTCTGGATTTTTAGCTTCTCCTTTTGCCAACATAATCAAGGGCATGAATTGACAGGAATGTGCCACATCTTAGGGTGGAAGGACAGAGGGACCTCTGGAGAAATAGAGGCACCTCATAAGTATACAGTCCATAAAGCTAGTCAGGGGTGCACTGAAGGTCACAAACACTAAGAGCTGCTGGAGTGAATACAGTCTAGGACAGATACTGCATCACTGACTCACCACACACAACCAATGAGAATGCCAGGGCAAGACACAGCATCAACACAACAACAATGAGCATGAAAACAAATAGTACCTAGTTGTAATTCATAATTATACACCTACATCTAGTCCACAGCAATACCACAGGCCCTGGAAAGAAATGCTGCAAAGGGAATCGGCTGTCTGGGATTCTGTTCCCAGTGCTGAGCCATGTGCACTCTCAGTAGCCTTTGCAGCCTTGATACAGGGGGGCTCACATTATTCAAGCTAGAGGCAGCCTTTACACCGTGAGATCAGAGAAGCCTCCCCTGGACCCCAGCAGAACGCTGATAAGCCTGGCAGTGTGTAAAGCTTTGAGAGTGAAAATGTACTGGAGGTTACAGGAAGTTGGAGAAGCCAGTAATGTGGATGATCTGAGGAATGCTATAGGTAAGTATTGGACAAAGCCAATCCAGGAGAGATGTCATGAGGGATTCAGCAGGCAGTGCCATAAGGGCAGGTCACACAAACCTTTGGGAGCTCATATGTTCACACAGGTCCTGGACATGTAGCTATTAGATTTGTTTGTTTGTTTTTTTGTTTGTTTGTTTTTGAGACAGGGTGTCGTTTTGTAATTGAAACTGGCCCTGAAGTCACTATGCAGCTCCGGCTAGCCTCAAATAAACAGCAATGTTCCTGCCTCTGCCTCCTGAGTGCTGGTATTACAGGCATGAGCCACCATGCTGGGTGTGGATTTCATTTTTATCCTGCTTTGTTTTGGTCTTGCTTTGATCCCATTGATTTCCATCCTTCTAATCCTTCCTGTTAGAATGGAAATTTTCCCACTAGGCCATTGTATGTTGAAAGTGCCCAGCTTTCTTTCAGATTTTCACAGCTAAGAGTTTGCCTTGAGTCTCACAGATTGGGACTTGAACTTCTTAGCAGTGCTGCAACTGAAACTTTGGCAACTCTTAGAGATAATTAAATGCATTTTTTTTTCAAAAAGAAATATACATGGATCTTGAGGACTAGGCATAGGCTGTTACAGTTTAAAATCAGAATGTCTCTCAAAAGCTTCATCAGCTTATGGGTAAGGCTTTTGGACTGAACCATGAAGGGAGGACACAGTTCATTTGCTATTGGAAGTCAGGTAAGTCAGAAGAGGCAGGTAACAGGAACATGGCCTGGCAGGTGGAATCTCCTTCATAGTCCTCAGTTCTCTCCCTGCTTTGTCCAAGGTGACATGAGCAGTTTTCCTCTCCCAGATCTTTGCACCATGTCTTCCTGTCTCAGAAGCAGCCAACCGTGGACCAAACACATAAGCCAAAATGAACTTCTCCTTTAAGGTGTAGGTGTTGGGTATTTTGTCCCAGCAATAAGAAAGTGACTAAGGCAACCATTTATTTCTTTTAAAATTAAAAAAAAAATGCTTTGTAAAAATTTAGCCAGTTTAGTAAGACTAAACTTCTATGGAGAAGATAATCCCTTACCACTAGTATATTATAATAATGAAGAACTCCATTTTAGGACTACTAACCTCTGAAACTCTTACTATGTTCTACATACTGTACCTAGCATTGGCTGTACCTTATTTTCTATTTATAATGACCTGATAGAGATATGTTTGAAATGCCATGAAAATATTTAATCTTATGCTTATTGATAAGTAATTCAGAGGACACACACACACCACACACACACATATATAGTCTACCTTTTTTCACTCTTGCTAAAGCAAGAAGTTTAAGAAGCTGACCACCAAGTTAATCTACATAAAAGAAATAACAACAAATTGCATTTCACTGCCATAAAAATATTTGCCTACCTTAACCAGAGTAGATTTTCAAGAATGATGTTTTGTTATTTAAGAATCTGTAAGGAGCACCTATTAGTTCAGATTATGAATATCAAATAAGTTTTGGACTATATCAAGGAAAAATGACAAATTTTTGGTTAAGTAGGAAAAATAGTGAAAGAAGCTAAAAATTTTCAATGACTGTAGAATGGAAATCACTAAAATAATGTGAATTAGAACCAAAACTAAATGAGTGTGATTATATGTATAAATAATGTATTACTAATTGATATTTTAGTATCTCATCAAAGGCACTTTCTTAAAGAAGGAGTAAGTCTAAAAGAACAATACAGCATTGTTATTTTTTAAAATATAACAAATTATTATAAACTAAATTATTATAATAAATATTGTTGTCCTCCAAAAGGGAAACCCAGCAAACCTTACAAACTGTTGTTTTACTTCTTACAATCCTCTTTCTTCTTATTATATACTTTCAGAGTTATAGATTTGTGTCTATTTCCAAAGCTTAGCACAATGCATGGGATATTTACTATGTATTCATAGAAGAGAATAAATTAATCCAAAATGTTACTAATCCACCCATGTATGGTATCTTTCATTTCAACTTCAATTCTTGTTAACATTTTAGGGAGAAAAGACTTACAGTTTCCCAAAGCCAACTAGCTCATCCTTAGGCAGCTCTACTTCTTAAGAGTAAGTGAAAATTTGTCACCTGCTAATATTCAAATATTGACCCAGTGCTGTATTCATTGAGGCTCCATGGTAGAATTTGTTTTGGCTCACATGAAATTTTTTCAATATCCAGATCCAGGTCATAAGAGGCACTCAAACCATTTTACCTAGCAATTTCACTTCATATATACTTAAAAAACTTAAATCTGGGCCGGGGATTTAGCTCAGTGGTTCTGGCGCCTGCCTTGCAAGCGCAAGGACCCAGTTTTGATCCCGGTAGCCACATACAATACTGGGCATGGAGACTCACGCCCAGCAGCAATCAGTACCACATACCACAGTGCCGGGCGTGGTGGCTCACGCCTGTAATCCTGGCACTCAGGAGGCAGAGGCAGGAGGATTGCTGTGATGTGAGTTTGAGGCTGAGCTCAGGGCCAGCCTGAACTACAAAGTGAGACCGTGTCTCAAAAAAAAAAAAAAAAAAATTTAAATCATACATCCACAAGAAAGTTTGAACATGAATGTTCATAGCAGCATTTTTCATGATAGTTAGAAAATAGAAACAATCAAAATGTCCATCTCCAAATAACTAGATAAACAAATGTGGTGTATCCATACAATGCTAGCTTGTTCAGCAATGAGAAGAAATGAAAGGGACTGGCATCAAGTGAGTGGTAAAGAGATTACTTACATTATATGAGGTCCTGACCTTAATCCCCAGTTGCTACATGCTCAAACAGATGAACCCTGGGAACTGTGCTAAATAAGTCAATACCAAAGCCCACATAGCACATTATTCTTTTTATATGACATGTTCAAATAGAAAAATCAAAAGAGACAGAAAGTAGATTAATCACTGCTATGGTGTGAAGGAAAAAGAAATAAGGAATGAGTACTAATGGGTAGAGTTTCTTCTTGTGATGACAAATTTTGAAATTAATGGTGATAATTGCACAATTTTATGAATATACTGAAAGCCATTGATCTGTGCACTTTAAAAGTATAAATTTATGGTATACAAATTATATCTTAATAAATCTGGTATTTTATAAAAGAAGCACATTTTAAAGTATAGGATAGCAATATATTTATATGAGTACTGTAGAACAAATTCATTTTACTGAATATTATACAGTGTCATTCAGATATTTGATATCTTCTCACAATTTTGACAGAACTATATTTAACTTCAAATGCATAAAAATTCATTATATTAAGATTCCAAGTAGATAAATATAAATGAAGTTAAAAAGGAAACTTTATCAACCAAAGGCCTCCCCTCAAAAAGCCTAATATAAAGGATTAAAAGTCCTTACTAAAATATTAATTTATTTCCCTACTATAGCAAGGAACAAATAGAGTGTAAGGAGAAATAAGAATAGCGGTACGAAAAGACTAAGTTTATTGAGTATACTATAGTCTATATAGTACTAAAATTTAAATGTTTTATCAAAATAGATTTAGGAATTCCCTTTGTCAAGTATAATCTGATTTATTAGTCTTTCACAAGAACAAATATCCTTTTCTATCAAATTATCAATAAGCTATTATAATTTTAGTTAATAATTATATAGGTAACTAGTCATAATATTAGCATAAATATGAATTTATATTTTATTAATATTGATACATGTATAAAGTATAAATTTACACTATTATTAATACTTCACTAAGTTAGTACAAAGAAAATATTACCATTATATTCAAAGTGAAATAAATTAGCACATTTATGTTCTTGAGGAAAAATATGTAGATTCATACTCAATATACTTAAGGTTAAAAAAATGCAAAATCCAGTATTCAACTTATCATTTCCTCTCTTAGCTCTTAGGATGAGAACAGATAAGATTTTTGTGTTCTTGGGAGTTACTCCTGTATCCTAGATTTAAGATGTACCTACATCTAACTCCAAAAGAAGCCAGTTAGGTCTCACCACTGGTATTTTTAACTAAACATTCAGTTCAGTGATCTAATGATACCTTTTGTTCAACCTTCAAAAACTGAGCCAATTCTTCCACAGTTAGGTGGTCTTTCTTGTCACTGTAGTTCAGTAACAACAAATATAGGTCTCGTCTCAAAGACATCATTTTGTAAAATACACAGAACTCTTCAAATGTCAGTGTTCCTTGATTCTCATCTGTGTCAGCTTCCTGAAAAGCGATATGGAGAAAAAGGCAGGGTGAGCATTCAAAACAACTAATGCAGCATAAGAAAATAATATCTACTATAAAAGGGCTAACACCCAAATCAGAAATGATGAACAAATTCTTTTTAGAGACACAAAGAACATTATAAAAAATGATTATGTATTAGGCCACAAGAAAGTTTTAACAAACTATTATTATTGTCCTTTTTTGAGTTTTGTTTTGGTACTGGAATCAAACTCAGGACCTTGCTCTGCCAGGCAGGCAGGCACGGCACCACTGAGCTACTTCCCCAGCCTTTAACAAATTATTTTTTTTTTTTAAGGTTTTTTGAGACAGGGTCTCGCTTTGTGGTTCAGGCTGGCCCTGAGCTCAGCCTCAAACTCACATCACAATCCTCCTGCCTCTGCCTCCCGAGTGCTGGGATTACAGGCGTGAGCCACCACGCCCAGCACTGTGGTATGTGGTACTGGTTGCTGCTGGGTGTGAGTCTCCACACCCAGTATTGT
>PVIR01004267.1:43159-69463 GCA_004026965.1 Petromus typicus | reverse complement strand
CCCTTTAACAAATTATTAAAACAAAAGTTAGCCTTATACAAGCCAATTTATCTGACCACAGTAAATTTATGAATCAATAGGGAAAGCTTTAAAAAGAATAATGGAAGCAATATAATTCATTTCTAAATAGAAAGTAAAACACACAGAAGTGAAAATAATCCATATTAAAACTTCACAATAACCTTAGGTTAATGCTCATCTCCACAAAAAACAGCTTATACAATAAAGTAGTAAATATGAAAATAAACTGGAAGTCAAATTTATTACAAGCCAAAGTATATTAAAAACAGTGAATAATTCAACTCAAAATGCTAGAAAATTTTAAGATAAACAAAATGGGAAATATAAACAAAACTAGAAAGTAATGAGATAGAAAACAGATATAACACAAAGGTAAACAAAAGCAAAAATATATTTTTGAAGAAACAAATTATAAACAAGAAATGTTAGACAAAACTAATCAAGAAAAGAGAGAATGTGTTGAAGGCGTGACAAAAACACCAGTCTCGAAATGTGACCCAGTCAAACAATTTGTCCTGTAAAAGAATCTCCGGTTCTTCCCAGGTGACTCTGATGCTTTTCTAGCCATCCCAGCAGTAGTATTTCCCTTTCATTCCTTCACAGAAAATCAGAACATTCTTTCTGGATTGATTCTCAGTATAAATTATTTGTTTCTAGTAATTACTGAATGAGAAACTTCCACCATGTATCTAACTTATGACTGGCTGAATTTGTCATCAAACTATTGAGGACAAAACAGTTATATAATCTTCATTCAGGGTGAACACAGCTGTAAACAAAAACTAAAAGGGAATAAATGACACTTTGAAATGCCTGGATTTTGGGAAATATACTCAGCTATAATATGGTGTTAAACAAAATTTGAAAGTTAGAATGATTATAAAACTCTTAAAAGTTTGTTATCTTAGGGTCAATCATGAGCCAGTACTAAATAAATCATGAGCCAGTACTCAATCTCTAAAGTGTATACAATTTTACATGGGTCTGACCGCTCTTGCATTCTATTAGTTTAAAGGAAGGGGTAGACGGCACTATACGAATATTAATATTTTTTATGTGTGAGATTCCAAGGTGGAAAGTCTCTGCATCCTAAGAAATTGAGTCATATTCTTGTTCACATTCTTGTCCTGATTTTGTGCCAAAATATTTAATCCTAACTACAGAGATAAAAAACATTTTTCAAGACTTTCATGTAAATGCCTAAACTCTAGGGTTTAAATGATATCTAAAAACTTCAGAAGAAGCAATCCATGCTTTGAAAGATTACTTTTTAAAAAATCACTTCTACTGCAACAGAAATAAAAAACTACAGAAGGCTTTAAAGTTTGCCATAAATAGAGTCAAAAGAAAGAGAATATTTCTGAAACAATATGGGCTGATCATCACTAGTCCAGAACTTTGAGATCTAAAATGCTCCAAAGTTTATATTTTTTTACATCATCAATGAAAAGTTCTTCACCTAATCTCATATGAAAAACTGTAGTTAAAAAATTGGTGCTTTAAAATATATAAAATTATTTTCAGGGCCAGGGATTTAGCTCAGTGGTTTCGGCACCAGCCTTACAAGTGCAAGGACCAGGGTTTGATCACTGGTAACCACATACAAGAATACTGGGCATGGAGACCCACACCCAGCAGCAATCAGTACCACATACCACAGTGCCGGGTGTGGTGGCTCACGCCTGTAATCCCAGCACTTGGGAGGCAGAGGCAGCAGGATTGCTGTGAGTTTGAAATTGAGCTCAGGACCAGCCTGAACTACAAAAGTGAGACCCTGTCTCAAAAAAAAAAAAAAAGAAAAAAATATTATCTTCAGGTTATGTGTAAAAATGTATGTGAAACATAAGCAGTATGCTCAAAAATATGAGTGATTAATTTATTTTTAAATTTATTACAGTAAAAGACACATTGCCATTGATCCTACTCACTTTGATCATGCTTATCCTGTCATTCCTGCCACTTTCTGACACTATATACAACTCCTCATTTATATTTTTAGCAGTGCTATTCTGGTTGCTTGATGTCCTGGATCAGTTCAAAATGTTCAGTCATTTTGACTTTGGGAAAGAGTCAGAAATTCTGTGGTACCAGATCCAGTGAAAAAGGGAAGTGAAATACTTTAATGTTTTTAGGAACCTGCTTTTCCACTGGATGGCACTCGGCAGCAGTAATCATTGTACTTTATGCCACATCTCCTAAAGACACTTTTCAAAGAGGACTTCCAGAACCACTTCACAAAGGGGCAAAACATAGGAGAAGTGGGTTTGAAGCAAGGGAGGTATTCTCCTGTAATAAATCTTTTACTTTAAAATTTACTATATATTTTATATTATGTTTTGATAACTCCTCATAAGTGAATTTAGTATTTAAACTTGATTCCCATCTAGAAGATATTTTACAACACATACACAAATATTCCAAAATAAAAAAAAAAAATTCTGAAGTCCAAAATCTTCTGATCACCAATCACTTTGACCAGGAACTTTTGATGGATATGAGTCTGTGATGGAGACACTCTACGCACAGCAGGTACAACCACCCACCCTATCTCTTGTGGTTCGATAAGTTTTTAAGTTAAGATTTAAAAGGCATCAATATTTTCCTCATAAGATGTTGAACATAAGGATACTCTAAAATGCTTTGCTACATTTAAGGTAAATAGATGAAGAGAAAACTATATAAAAATAAAAATAGTTCAACATCTTGTTACTTCTTCATCTTCCTATCATAAATTATCCACAAATTATAACTTTGTTAGGTACAGACTTCACCCTCCTCTTTAAGCGTGGCTGCTTGGAGTGAGTCAACACCTGCCTCAAAAATATTCTTGACCCTCCCAGGTGAGAGGAACAGATGGAGAGGTGGGCTCAGGGTGGGGGAAGAGCCAGATCACAATGGACCACCAGGAATGTGACAAGGCTTTCCATGAGTTTGCGGACAATTCACTCTAATTGTGATGATTCACTTTCCTTCTAAAACCCCTCTCTCCACCTTTGGTGTGGCCCACACAGTGGATCTCACACCTCCTGTCTCCCTCACTCCTCCCCATGATGAGGTCGGCCAAAGCAGTGAGAGCACATTCCCCACGATATGCGCCATCACCAGCTTCCTTCACACATGACACAGATGTCTCGGGACGGAGCCAGATTCCTCCATTCACTGCTGCAACTCCTACTCCTTCTCCTTTCTATCTTTACTCTCTGTAAAAACAAGTGGCTAGAAAACAATAGAAACATCAAACACAAAGCAACCTTTTTCTCTTTTGATGTTGACTTTTACTTGCAAAAAAACCACCTGGCCACTTAGCAGAAAATCATTGCAAATCATGGACTATACTTATGATTTATCTTCAAACACTTGCCTCTTAAAAATCAATATTTTAGTTCATCAGGAATTGTCTAGCATCGTTATTACCTTGACTTAACAGAGCTCACTTTTGTAGCTTAAACTAAGGACTAAATACAGTCCCACATAAATGCCAGACTAAGTTCCATCCAGAGGACTTGCTTCAGTGATGCACCAATGAGAAGACAACAACTTGGCCATCACAATAAAGCAGCGAATGGATTTCTTGTGAGCTCACTAAACAGAAGGAGTGCTTAGAACTTCCAAGTTTCATGCATTTCAATGCTTAAACTTGTCAGAAACAAGAGAGCTCTTGGGGCTTGAGACAAGTGCTTTCTCCCTTCCTCGTTACCTGGTTTTATTCTGATCCTCACACTAGCACTATAAGGTAGGCAGAAAAGATATTTTTGTCATCTCCAGGGGCTTGACTGACTTTAGTTTGCCACTGAAGTGTCAAGGAAAGTGCTTATAGTCATCCTCTGAACACAGCCACCAAAGAAGCATTTGAGAGCCAGGGATTTAGCTGAAGTGGTACTGTACCTGCCTCACAAGCTCAAGGGCCTGAGTTCAATCTCCAGTACCCCTCCCCCCAAAAAGGCATTTAAAGTATTTAAGAGAGTAAAATTGTGAGTGCATATTTAATCTATAAACTTTTTCTTTGATGAAATAAAATGCCTCTCTTCTCCAAAGAAGAATAAAACAGTACAGAGTAAATGATATTAGCTTCTAATAACAACAACAACAACAAAAAATAACCTAAGTACATCAGTAATCTTTGTGCATTTTACATAAAGCTAAATGGAATTGTGAAAACGTACCTGAAACATTTGCCTTACTTTTCTTCGAGGCAGATTGACATTTAGTTTATGCATCAATTGGTGTATCTCTTCAATATTCAATAAACCATCACCATTCTTATCAGCTTCCTCAAAGGTCTGTTTCACCCATGTGGAGAAAGGTTAAAGAAAACATTCGTGTTTTCATCAAATAAAAACCGCTGTCTCACAGAACACTCACAAGTACCATACAACTGGAGAGGATATTTTCTGAGAAGACCCTACATCCACAGGCCCTGGTGAGTTGTAAAGCCAGGGACCGGGATGAGAGCAAGCCACCAATGTAAAGAAGGAGTCAACCCAGACTACTGTCAGAGCTTCTTTAATTCTAATATTTTTATCCAAATTAAACAAAGTCTGTTACTGCAAAAACAATATATTTCCTCAGTTGTGAAGGAAAAGCCATACTACTACTTGTGATTCCACTTTAGCGAGAAGACAGTACTTGAACTGACATCTCCATTAGTAAATACCATAAACTAAACATATTTTCACATGAGTTCATCTTGTTTTCTCATTTCTTAACCAGCTTTTCTCAGTTGTGCTGTCATGCTCCAAACACAGATCTAGTACCCTGTCTTCATTTCTTTTCTTGTCACTGGACACAATGAGAGACACCTGCAGCTCTGAGGAAATGATTCTTTTGGCTCTTGGTTTGAGAAGTTTCAGTCCATGGCCAGCTGAATCCAAGGCAGGGTGACAAGCAGAGGGACATGGCAGAGGAGAAACAACTCGTGGCATGGCAGCAGGAACCAGAGAGGGAGATCGAGGGAGAGGGAGGGAGCTGAAACCTTCCAGGCCACACACACAGAGATCCACCTCCACCAACCACACTTCATCTCTCAAAACAACAGCTAAAACACATCATGTCTCCATGATTCAGTCACCTCTAAAAGGCCACATCTACAGGCCCATGAGGCTTTGGGGAATCTAGATATAAACTATAACATGTCATGTGCCTAAAGTTTAGAGTTCTCCATTCACAAGGCCCAGAGACAGCATGCAGCAGAAACTCTAGCTCTCGCATACATTGTTCAGTGATTCCTCTATGATGAAACCTCAAATACAACAAACTCAAGACCTACTTTCTCCTATGTTCTCTCACCTAGTATCCTTTTTAACCTTCATAATATTCCTGGTATTGGATTTCAACTAACTTTCTGAGACCCACTACAATATTTTAACAAATAGGCTATCTAGTTCAATCTTATCATTGTTTAGATGAGGACATAAACTTAAAAGAAAAAATTGAGTTGAAATGAATAAGAGAATCCCATCCCAAACCAGGGCCCCTCCCCTTGATCTAGCACCCTCACACCCTCTTCACAAGACTTCTCTCTATACTTCCTCTTCCAGCTTTGACACTGTCACCTCCTAAGTCCAAACTTCTAACCACAATCCATCATAGGGAATGCAATCCTAATATGCTAGGGTTGTCTCCAAAGCTCAGGAAGGAGACAAGGTGACTGAGGAAATGACTCTTAGTTTAGATGCAAAAGGTATATGTCATGTCAACTGAGATTTCACAAGACCCTTTGTGGTATTAGCCTGGGATTATTTTACATACTTAAAAGCAAAATAAATGGATGAGCTGAACATTTCTAACTAACTTTTGAAAAGCAGGGATTTTTTTTTATTGGATGACTTACAGTTGTTGGAGGATGAGCTATAAAGGGCAGGAATAGTGTGCATGCTGAGAATGCCAAAATGAGCCTCAAAGTTTGCAGGGTAATTTAAAGGAAAAGAATGGAGGTGATGAAAAAGAACCAGAGACCTCTAAGTGAACGGCATGGGGTTAGAAACCAAGAAATCGAAGAGGCAAGTACACTGGAGAAGCCCAGCAGTTATTTGCTTATCAGGCTGACTGACAGTGACTGAAAGATTTTCATCTTAACTCCCAGTGGTAACAGAGCATATTTACATTTTTTATGTAATTCAAATTTTGACTATAGAAGATTGTGTCTTAGAAAGGAAAAGCATAGACTGGGGATTGATTTAAGTCAGTGGTTCCAGCGACTCCCTGGTTAGCCCAAGGTCCCAAGTTTGATCCCCAGTAACTACATACTACAAGGACAGGCATGGTGGCTCGTCTGGGCTACATAGTGAGCTCAGGGCCAGCCTGAACTACAAAGCAAGAACCTGTCTCAAAGAAAAAAAAAAAAAAAAGTAAAAGCAATCACAAAGGAAAACTTTTCTTTCTGCTAGAATTAGGTAATTTTCAGATAATAAAGATTTTATTTCACATTGTATTCCCCTTATAACATTTAAAAGAAAGATATAAAAGCCTAGCTCTTTCAAGCTCAATTTTTCTTCATGAGTCAGGACCTCATTTTATGTGCTACCTGGAAGTTTAAGGGAGACCCAAAGACAGAGAAAAATAACTGAAGAATCAACTGGTGAACAGTAAGACCTAATTACTAATGAGATCCTGAATTGACCTTTCATGTTTTCTGGGTGCACAGCGCCCATTCTGTGAGCTCTGCTTCTTTGGACTATGGACACTGCCATGTGCCCAGACGATGTTTAGCCAGAATACAAGAAATGGTGAGATCAGCCCAATGACGGCATTTTTTTATTCCACCACTCTTTACTAAAGCTTTTCAAGGACTTCTGCAGAGAAGAGGCAGAGGAGCCAAACTCTAAGTCAAAGTATATTCGTCAGACACAGCCTTATTTTTTGAGACAGGTCTCTCACTATCTAGTTCAGGCTGGCCTTGAATTCATGGTGATCAGCCAGCCAAGTGCCAGACACAACTTCTGCAGGACCGGCCTATGATGCGAAGCCTTTAGCACCTGCACATGAGCTGACTGTGACAAGTGACTTGGTGGATAAAGGATACACTGTATACAACTGAAGGTGAAAGTATTCTGATATTTTCATAATTAAGATATAAGTGCCTAGAGAAACTCTGGGTCAATGATTCACAGCCATGCACAAGACAACTTGAAGGACAAACAGTCATTCTATAGAGAAAAACCAGGGGTGTAAAAGTGAATGAAAAGTAAGGGTCTGGTGCTTTCTATATGAAGACTATAGGAAAACAAAAGAAACACATGGAGCCGGGGGTGGTATACATACCTATAAGTACTTGAGAGGCTGAAGCAGTAGTTTGCAAGTTTGAGGCCACCTTGGGCAATTTAGCAAGACACTATCTCTTAATTCTTAAAAAAATTAAAGGGTTGGTTATGTGACTTGCTGGTAGAGTGCTTCTGTAGTATACAGAAAGCCCCTGAATTCAATCTCCTAGTAACAAAAACAAAATAAAATAGAAAACAGAAGGAACTGAGTGGCATTATTTAATGCAAGAGTGGGGGGACTTTTTCTGTAAAGGCATAGTGGTAAGTATTTCAGACTGTGCAGACCATTTGGTCTCACAACTATCCCTTTTTCCCACTGTTACATGAAAGTAGCCCTATAAACAATATACCTATGAGTGAGCATGATTGTGTCCTAATAAAACTTTATCTGTGTATATGGGAGTTTGAATTTTCAATAATTTCCACATCACAAAATATTCTTCTTTTGATTCTTCAGCTATTTAAACACATTCTTAATTCAGAAGCCCAGACAAAAATAGGTGGTGAGCCAGGTTCACCGTGCAGTTAGAGGCAAATAACTCAGGTTCTGACTTACAACATGCACCACTTCCCTTATACTGTCATGAAATAAGGTGGGGACAACTGGAGGGGGACGGGCTAATGAAAGAAAACATTGAGGCCGGATGCCTGCAGAGTCATTTTGCAAGCATGTTTAATGATCAATTTAATATGTAGAATGGAGTTGCTAAGATTTGGACTTTAAGCAGAAAAGCAAAAATTTACCACCCTCACCTTTCTAGAAATAACAGTTGTATTCATAACACACTTACTAGTACTGAGAAGCAGTCTAAGGACGGTGTTCACATCAGTGTATTTGATCTCCACCTTCTCCACAGGGGAGGCACCATCATCAAAGTCATATCACAGATAAAGAATGTAATTCTCCAAACTGGCACAGCATGTGGCATGGTTGGGCTAGACCCCAGGCAAGATGGCTCCAGGATCTGAGCCCTTAAGTGTAACATGCGGCATCACTTAATCTGACCATACTGCAGAAATAACTCAAGTCACACTTTGGGCTGGGTGGATCTTTGTTCTCAGCCATTAAAGACTGATTATTCTCATTATCTATTCACAGTTGAAATTTTCTGCTGTAAGTGAAGTCTAATCATGAACATCTCATATTTGTTCTCAATTAATGTAACTAAATATATGTCCAATCAAGGATGTCACTGTTTTTAAGATGTCATTTAAAACCTCATTGAACTTGGACAAATGAGTATGAGAATGATTCTACCTCAAGATAACTTTCCCCATACTTTTAGTTCAGCTTTTTCTTTGCCATCCCTTAATATCTCCCCCACTGACAAACATCAATTGCTTTTCAGTTTCCTGTAAAAGCTTTCCTCTGTGCAGTTCTTCAGTGTGTTTGCTTTTCAGGAAACACATTTTTTAGAATATTAAATCCCTCAACTGGCCAGCTGGTGAAATCAAAGGTATGACTTTCACATACCAGTCAGTAAATATGGACAAATAAATAGAGTCAAGGAAAAGCACTGACCAATAACAAAAGAGGCTTCCATAATTTATGCTTATCTCCTACTAGTCTATTTCAAGAATTATAATAGAAACATTTGTGAGTGACTAAAGGCTGCAGGTTATTTGAATGTGTCTTACTGTCTTAATTATTTTCTCATTACTGGAACAAAATACCAGACACCTATATCTTCAAGGAGCAAGAGTTCATTTTGGCGCACAGTTTGTAGAGGTTTCAGTCCAGAGTTAGGTGGCTCTAAGGCAGAGTGAATGGCTACAAGGCTTGCCAGATGAGAAACAGCTCATGGCATGGCTCACAGGAAGCCGAGAAAGATCAAGTGAAGAAGGCGGGAGATAGCCCTTCCAGATCATATTCCCAAGTAGGTTTTCCCTTGCAACATCACATTCAGCTATAAACTCATCAATGTACTAATCGACTGGTGGATATCACACTGCCACAATGCAATCACCTTCCAAACCCAATCTATGAATGAATAGAACATCTAGATATAAAACATAACTGGATTAGGATAGCAGCTTCTGGAGCTGATTGTCTGCCCTCTAACTATTGTATTCCCTCCTTATTTGAAGAAAGAACTTTGGTCTTGTTTAAGTATTTTAGAGCCATGTGCTTTAACGGTGAGAGTACAATGAAGAGGGAGAGTGAATTGTGACCTTAGTAAAACCAATTTCAAAGTCCTGGGGCATCCCTGTAGCAATGAACCTCCCAGTTTCTATCTGTGTGAAGCTGAATTTCAACCTAAAACAACATATCACAAAAGATTTAATACAGAATTAGATATGAGAACATATGTTTTACATACTAAATTGAGTATTAAAGATACTTGAAAACACTAAACTGGTAAGACTTCTAATTTGTTCTTTGCAAACAATTATTTTCATAAAATATAATGGTAATTCTGATTTAATCTCTAATATGACAAATATTAACTAATAGAACTCACATAAACAAAGGTTCTTCAAAATCTTCCATTTACAAAAAGAAGAAAACAGAAGCCAAATTCTAATTGCTGAGTAATTTCTCTTGCTAAGATCAGTTCAGGAATGGGCCTGATGAGTAATTCTGGCCATTTCTGGGAGCTCTGGAGGTCTTTCTTTGTTTTCATAAAAAGCTTTGAGAGAAGAAACTTTGCTGCCTTTGACTGGAGGTGCTGCCTGAGGAAGATCCAGCTGTCTTTGACCGTGGATACCATGCTGCAGGAGCAAGCCCATGGATGGGCCGATTCTGAAACAGTCCTGTATAAAATCTCTCCTTTATGAGATGCTCATTTGTAATTTAAAGCACTTTTAATATGGCTCTGCTGCTTGTGCAAGACACCATCTCTACAACTTAGGGGTTTTGCTTGTTTTTTCCAAAATGTTAGAGTTAAAAAAAATCAGACTAACAGACTGAACCCCAGAAGTTTAGTTCCTGTGTTTAGTTTAGTTCCTATGAATCCCATTTGCATTTGTCTGCATGCTATGACACTGATAAAAACATCATGGCTCATCAACCCAGCCCTCACCCTGTCAAGATCCTTCCACGGGCTCAGTGGTCCCTCTGCTCCAGCAGAACCCTGAGAAAAGGGGTCACAGAGAGCATGCCAAATTTTTTGCTACTCCTGAAAAAAACTTGGGGACCTATGTACCAAAGTCACCAAGGAGACAGCATTCTTCCTGATACAGATGAAGGCCATGTGTCTTTCAAAGAAAATAACTTTTTCAAAATAAAGAAGAAAGCACTCAACTAGCTGAAACCCTCACTGTCCAGACAAGGACACAGAGGACAGGGAGGCCATGGCCTAGCAGGAGGGCTGCCTCAGACTGAGAGCACTTGTCGTGCACTGCAAGGCTACAAGAATGCACCTCATTGAGAATCTGACTCAGGCTCTCCCTTCTCACACAGTTTAGAGAGGATGAATGTTAGTAAGTGGAGAATAACTTCCTCATCAATATCTATCAATTCAGTTTCCAAACTAGGTTAGAGGGGCAACGCAGCAACAAGCCTAAGGCCTGACTTGTACTTAAAATTCAAAAGGTATTTGTCAAACTAAACTGACTATGGCAAAACAGACTTTCTAATCCAAATCAGTGTTTTCCCTGTTACTCTTAATGAATGCTCCTCTGATTTAAAAAGGCAGTAATGTTTAATTGGAGATCTCTCAGACTGTGGAGCTAAATTCTGTCTCATCAGAAGAATTCTGCTCCCAGGCTCACACAGTCCTAAGTCTCTGTAGATTAGATTTATACATTTGTTTGCAGGGAGTGAGAGTGGGTAGGGTAGAGGTGGGTACCAGGGATTTTAAAAAAGGAGAGTGGCTTTAAACCTCAGAACAAACCGTAGTCTAATCTCACTTCACTTATACAGGCACGCCTGTACACACACACACACACACACACACACACACACACACACACACACACAACTCAAAAGCAGTGTGAGGGTGGATATTGGTCATGAGTCCTCTGTCTTTTGGCAAGGGAATCTTCATCGCTGATGCCGGCCATCAGGTACTTGAGTCCTGTGATCCAGGTGCGTGCTTCCTCAGGGTTGGAGGTGATGAGGTCCAGGGACTCCATGTGGTTGCCATGGTAGATGGTGAAGCAGCAACTTGGATCAAAGTTCCCCTCAGCCTGTCTGTGGAATATCTCAGACTGTCGGCCTTCAGTGACTTTGTAAATGGAGTCGATAAGGACTGTGAGGGAAGAAATGCACAGTTACAGGGCAGGTGAAGATAGTAATTTGTGGTGATTTAGAAACAACACAAGTGCCAAGCACAAAGGACAGGCCTGGAACCCCCAGCTACTCAGAAGGCTGAAGCAGAAGGCTTGAAAGTTTGAGGCCATTTTTCACCATTTAATGAGACTCTGTCTCAAAATAAAAAGTAAAAAGAGCTATGGAGATAACTCAGTGATAGAGCACACTTGATTCAATCCCCATCAGAAGACACACACACACACACCCAGACACACACCCAGACACACACACACACACACACACACACACTTTCCCAAAGGAAAAAGAAAGGGAACACCAGGTGGGTGATTTAGGCCACAGGTCCCAGCGCCTGGCAATTCAAGGTCCCAGTTCAATCCCTGGTACCAATACTACAAGGCTGGGGGTGATGACTCACGTCTGTAATCCCAGCATTCGAGAGGCAGAGGCCGGAGGATTGCTGTGAGTTTGAACCTGGCCTGGGCTACATGGTAAGCTCAGGGCCAGCCTGAACTACAAAGCAAGACCTTGTCTCAAAAAAAAAAAAAAAAAAAAAAAAGGCGACATTTTCTTTTTCTAAGTAGAATCATTATAAAAAGCAAGTATGAAAAAATTCATCAACTGCAAGTTGTAGTTTTAAATTCAACAAACACCATCTTTGTGTTCCCTGTAAGGAAGTTTCTTCATGTAATATTTAATATTTATCTGAAGTTTCTTTTTTAATACTGTTGGGGAATTAACCTAGGATGTTATGCATGCCACACAAGCTATAGTTCCAGCTCATTTCTCTTGACAATGTTTTCCTAAATCAATAATTCAGGATGTGTTGAAACTTAAAATAAAATGATAAATATGCCCACAAGCGCAGAAAAATTGGTTTTAAAAGGTAGCTAATATCTATGTGACTTCTGGAGTTTACATATGGAGAAAAAATATACAAATTCCTGAAGTTGAGTGGTATTTTACAAAATGAATCAGAAGATAATTTAAAAATTAAAAGGAAAAAAATGTACTGGTCACCATAGAGCATAGCTAATGTGAGTGGCATTCAGAGAGGATGCTATGGTGGTGAGGAAAAGCAGGGCTTGGAGGAGAGGAACAAGGCCAATCCTCAGAGGAAGGGATGGGGGGTGCAGAAACAGAAAATCTACTCTAGGGCTGGGAAGCTCAGGTAGCACAAAAATGGGAGATGAATCGAGAGAGACACATAAGGCTATGTTGTAGAGAAAGTTACTAATAGGGAGAGATTTGCATTGTATGGGAAGCAAAGCAACATTGGAACACTGAAGGTTTGAGTCAGAGAAATCACTGGCCAGGATAACTAAAATATTTTTTCCAAAGCATTACATGCCCCATTATCTGCCAATTTAAACTATCTATTCCTCACTGTACCTTAATGGTGGGATCCAAGTTTTATTCTGCATGGATTCATTCCTCCGGCTTGGTTCACAGTATAATGAGCTTATGCTCCCCAGAGAAAGTTCTGGCTAGTCTCAGCCAGTTAGGGTAATTCAGTTCATATTTCCTTGCACTGACTCAGGTATGAGTTTGCAACCTCATTCTAACCAAGCAAACATGCTGCAGTTTGCTTGAAGGAAAAATAGAAAGAAGTTCCTTTCTCTTGAAAGAGAAGCATAGGAAGGCAAGTTTTTGTTGTTGTTGTTGTTGTTTGTTTGTTTGTTTTTTTCTCTCTGACCTGTTCTTTCAGACTGTGAGGCCCAGAATCACTTCAGCCATGTTATACCACCATCACTGCAATGCCAGCACACGAGGGTTAGAGCCAGGATCACTGCAGGAAACATCTGGGGCTTTCCCACCTCTGACCTTCTTGTTGGATGAGGTAATAAATTTATCACAAAATCTTAAGTTAAATAAGCTCTTCTGGTATTAATAAAGACAGAAGAAAGTAGCAAGACAGGTACTGGTTAGGAGACTTTACAAGGACCACACAAAATATAAGGAGACTACACTAATGAGATTACCAGGAAAACAAGAAGCAAGAAGCCTATGTAAGAAATGTTACAAGACCCTCTACAAGGAGTTGGTGCTGAGTACACATGTACAAGAGCTCTCCCACAGTGTCACCTGGCTGGCTGAAGCACACCCAGAGAGCTGCAGCTTCTCAGCAGCCCTGTGTGGTCGGGACCCGAGAGTTACACCATTCACTCCCCTGGTTCCCAGGCCTCAGACTCAGATTGAGTCATGCTACTGACTTCTCTGGTTCTCTGCTTCACAGATGACATATTGTAATGCCTTTCAGCCTCCATAAGCACAAGTTCATTCCCCTAATAAAAATCCCGTCTATCCACCCACACATCCATCCATCCATCCATCCATCCATCCATCCATCCATCCATCCATCCTGGTTTTCTCTCTCTTGGGAACACTGACTAACACTGTGGGAGACAGAACCATTAACTAAAAAGTCAGATCCAAGTAGTGTTACTTGAAAACATTAAAACAGTGTTGTTAATCCATTAATTAGTAGACTGTGCTCAGAATATAGCAGTGTACTTTAAAGCCCACTGGATTTATGATATCTTTTACTTTTTTAGAAAAAAAAAAAGGTCTCAGCTGTAAAAACTTGATATCACAATTAAAATAAAATATACTCTACAGCTTCAACACAAAGGAAATATTAGCATTTGCAACATCCATGGGTGAGAAAACTTTTAAGAATTTAAATTCTTAAACAGTCATTTGTCTCAACATCCATAACCAGTTGATCTCAAAACTTGCAAAACTATGAAAGTTCCACAGATCTGAGGCTTTAAAAGTGCCTACTCGGTGCTACTCATGCATTACTGTGTTAGAATTCAAAGGTCAGTTTTACTTTTTGCCTTCTCACTCTTCCTAGATGGTCGCCAGCGGAGGCGCGTCCGATGCTCATCCAGGTAGAAGAGCCGCACAAGCCCTTTGGTCCCACGCTTCAGTTTGATCATCTGCGTCCCGGACTGCATTACACTCATGCATCTTTCAACTGCAAAAAAGATCAGAGCACAGTCAGTGTCACACAGCGCACATGCTCACCTGTGTGCAGAGCTCACAGTCAGATTGAACTGCTGTCTCTCACAGAGACTAGCAGGACCAGAAGACAAATCTGGTAGCCATGATCTGAAAAGAGTTGTTCAGGAATTGAACCATCAAGCTTAAGCCAGTAAAAGGCCTGACAAAAGTAAAATTCTGAGTAAATAATGCACTGCTGTTGCACAGGGCTATATTTTGTTCTGTTCCTCTCTATTTGTCTCTCTCATTTTGTTTTGTTTTCTTTGATATGAAACTGATGATCACTTGATACTTAGATTTATATTTCTAAAGAAAAATTCAGACATGTTAAATCTTTTAAGTTTTTATACACCAGTTATAAAATCATCTTATAATAATCTTTGAAAACAATTCCTAATAGATTAGTCTTGGAAGCAAACTGTATGTATACCAACAGAAGAATGGGTGCAGAAAATGTGGTATATAGACTGACTGAAGTTAGTACTCTACAAACTTCAGGCCTTGTAGAAAAATGGATGCAGCTTGAGATCATAACATCAAGTAAAATAAGTCAGACACACAAGCTTAAATATTATTTGGTTTTTTTATATGAGAAACTGAAATTATAAATAAAGGGCAAAATACAAAATAGATAAAAGGATGTAAGGAAGTAGATTTTTCAAGAGAGAAAGGGATCAAGAGATAGAAGGAAGAAAAGGGAGGGAAAGAAAAGGAGACTGGAAAAAGGAATTAAGATGTGTCATGTACATGTTATAACTCCACACAAAGAACATAAGTACATGTAAGGCAAAAATGTACTAATAAAAAGATAAAGCAAAAATAAAGTACAATGAACAGAAATAAGTTTGACAAACTGCTAATGACTAAAGCTGCATGATATGTGTAGATTGATGTTATTATATACTTGCATCTGTTTGAAAACAGCTAAAAATTTCTCATGCAATCAGGAAAGACTTAAGTTTTCAGAACTGAATGTAAAACATGTGTCACACATTTACGCTACTCAGATTTTTCCATTTAGAGAAGAAGTTGGCAACTGAATTCAAGTAATAACCAAATCACTTATTATGTAAATCAAATGTCACTTAAATCCCTTCTGCTTTGAAATGGTCCTTGCTGGAGTAGGCCTCTGATAATTTTGCCCAATTCTTCATTCTTGGTACTGTCACCTCCTTTTCACTTGGAACCATTCTCTCCCCTTTCATGTGCATTTGGTGGCCTGTCAATCATCCAACCAGAAAACAGCCATCTGATTTAAGTTTACAGAAAACCTGACTCTCTCTCAGGAACACAAATCCTGAGATGGCTGAATGAAAACAGAACTGAGTCATTTCACAACTAAGATTTAAGACATGCTCTTGACTCCTCACAGCAAGACTCACAGTTGTAACAGTTTATATTCTTCCTGAGAATGACAAATGATTCCATTTTCTCGACTCTGCAAGTTTTTACAAAATCCTCCCAAATACTCTCCTTTCATTCTATTAGCCAGAAATCAAGTACTCAAAATACCCAGCTCTGAGAACCTACCTGAGCAAGTAGATGCTATTAGAACAGACAAGTATAATACAGCAATCACTCACAATATGAGACCTCAGCTTTTTGGATAACTGTTTCATCTTTATTTAAAAAATAAAAAAGATAATCTGGGCCAGGGATTTAGCTCAGTGAGTTTGAGGCCAGCTGAGAGTTTGAGGCCAGCCTGGGCTACATACTGAGCTCAGGGCCAGCCTGTACTACAGATTGAGACCCTGTCTAAAAAAAAGAAAAAAAAAATAATAATCTCTTCTAAGAATGAAGCACTGTGTGGACAAGGTAACTTTACACCAAGCATGATGGCACATACTGGACAAGACTGCATCTCAAAATACAAAATAAAGAAAGAAGTGAAGTAAGGCCTCAGGTTGAATTCCCAGTGCTAGGGGAAAAAGAAGGGTAGCTCCAATATATCCACTTTCACTATTTACTCAGTAAAGATCTTTTTCTTCCCCTAAAAAGCCAAAGTGAAACTGTGTAAAATTAAGTATAGCTTCAGGATTTTACTGTGTAAGAAAAGTAAAGCATAGATTGCTGTTGGACATTATCCCAGAAGTTTGCTCATGTAAGCAGCTTTTGATTTGTTGTCTTTTGTACTTGAAAGACAAAATATGTAGAGGTTAACGATAACTTCTGGAAAAATATTAATTAGAGGACATTATTGATTAGATGAACCCTTGAGACACTCTGTAATGACTTTTTTCTTTTATGCTTACATTTGTTATTTTGTAAAGAAAGATACAATTGTTTAGTTAGCTTACCCTGATCTTCATGTTGTGCCTGCATTTTATAGTTTATCAAAAGAGACAAAAAATGGTAAAAAGATTAAGATGACACAAAAATAAAAAGGTCAAAAAGAAAAGGAAGATTAAAAAGATTTTTAAAATGACCAGATGGTGCTCTGAGGACATATTCCTTTGTGTTTATACACCATACAGCCACGCCTGCAAAAATAAAGTCTGCCTTTAGTCAATAAAGACTTTTGAACTCCTGTGCTCCACTTTTCCTTCTGACGGTTCTTCTGGATTCAAAGCACTTTGGACACAGTCAACAGAGACCACAGTTTGCCTTTACTCATTTTATCTAACCCATTAATGTACAAGTAATAAAAGTACTGGTCAAGAAAACCTGGGGTTTCAGTGGTACAGCAGCTCAGTGGTACAGCCTGTATCTAGTATGCAAAAGGATTCAATCCAGTCATGAAAAGAGAAGAGAGGAAGGAAGGGGAGAGGAGAGAAGGAGAATTCCTGTCCTTCGAGAGTGTTCCTCCTCACTGCCCTGCGTCCTTTTTGCCACTGAAGGGCACAGTAACAAGAAAGCCCTCTGCTGACAAGCGTGGAAGAGGACTCTCACCAGATGCTTAATTGGACAAACCCTGATCTTGGACTTTTCAGCTTCGGGCACTGTGAAAAAGAAATGTCTGTCATCTCAGCTACTCAGTCTATGCTATTTTGCTATAACAATCTGAGATAAGATATAATTATTCTAGGCTGGTTATCATGGGAATCTTTAAAAAAATAAGTGCAAGTCAGAAGCAAGGCCATGGGAAAGAAGAATATAATAGGTGACAGTTGGAGAAAGTATAGCCATAAGGCAACATCACTGAAAACCTGGGATCCAATCACAGAAATGAAAGGCTAGGCCTCCACCTGTGGAAGAGTGACTCAGGGGTAATTGATGGCATATATGATTCCATGTGCGAGGCTGTTGGGCATGAGAGATTCTAGTATATAAAGATTTCAATCCACTGGCAGTGTGATATTCTTTAGGTACTTTAGAGCCAAGGTCTGGCTCTATAAAGTAAGTGCAGGATGCTGCCTCTTTTGGAAGAAAAAATAATAAGTTGTTTAAACCAGAGTGGAAAACTGAAGTGATCTAAACAACACAGGCTGCCTCTGCACCTGACACAACCTTCTACTTTGTTCACACCACCTGTGTGCTTTGGATCAGTATCTTCTAAAGGCCCGTGTGCTACAGCCCTGCGTGGAGGTTCTGGAGCCTTGAAGAGGCCAGGCCTCATGAGAGGACCACAGGTTAATGAGGATGTGACCTTAATGAAGATGAGGGGACCCCAGTCCCTTCCTCTTCCTTGTCTCCTCAGATCATGATGACAGCAATTTTGCTCTACTAAAGGTGCTGCCATGACATGCTGCCTCCCTGTAGGCCTCACAACAATGAGCCAACTGGCAATGGCCTGAAACTGCCAAAACTATAAGACAAATAGACCTTGATTTCTCCTGAGTTTATTTCAGGTGTCTGTTACGGCAACAGAAGACGAACACAAGCACTTTTCTTTTTCTCTTTCAATGTTCTCCACTTTTCCTTGAAACGAAAATTCTATGGCAGTAACATCTAAATATTTAAACAAGAAAAGCAGTGACATTGGACCAGTGATTTAGCTCAGTGGTTCCAGCGCCTATCTTACAAGCACAAGGGCCCAGGTTTGATTCTCCTGTAATCAAATACAATATGGGTGAGCTGGGCATGAAGACTCACGCCCAGCAGCAATCAGTACCACATACCACAGTGCTGGGCGTGGTGGCTCACACCTGTAATCCCAGCACTTGGGAGGCAGAGGCAGGAGGATTGCTGTGATGTAAGTTTGAGTCTGAGCTCAGGGCCAGCCTGAACTACAAAGCTAGACCCTGTCTCAAAAAAAAAAAAGAAAAGAAAGAAAGAAAGAAAGAAAAAGAAAAACAGTGACATAGAGTATAATTGGTTATTTGTGGTAATAAATACCACATATCACCTACCAAGCATCATCTAGAAAAACCCAACATTTTAGAAAATGGGGTTCACTTCTTTGGTGGGTAAGTGCATTTACACAATATTCATTAGCAACACATTTATCCCACTAACTCAGCTTCACAATCCCCTGGGCTAACATACCACCATCATCTGCTGCAGTAGATAAGCATGTATGGTTGTAACATACTTGGCAACAGGGGTCTAAAACAACGTGCCGTTTAAAGTGTTTGTGTAACTGATTTACGCTGTCCATCTAAGATGTTCCGTCATGAAAAACCATTTGGTTAACAGTCAAGTGGAACCTGAATCCAGTGAAATCTTGAGAGTCCTTTAACCAGTTTCACTCCTTGCATTTTACAGCAGACAATCTCCTGCACTTGCAAATCAAAGCAAAGAAGGTGCACTCTGAAGCATCCTTTGTAACTCATTCTAGTGCATAGAAATCAGAAATCAGCAGTGAGGGAGACAAAATAGTCTTCCATTCTCATCTAAATCACTGTGTGTCTACATAATCCAATTTCTTCATGTCCTGCCTCCAGAAGAAATGGATAAGAGCAATCACTGCCCTCTTCACAAATAATTCTCCATTCATACAAAATTGCTAGGCTGCATAGTGGATAAGAAAGGTTATACTGAGGTACACAGGGGAAAAGGCCCAGTAGCTTAAAACGATGCAATGGCATCACACAGGAATGCATAATGCAGATACTCTGCAAAATGCAGACTATGAATTTAGAAAGCTGCCAATATGTGTGCCATTCCCCCCCATGTAGTAGCTTTGATATATTTGGAAGACAAGTTTGTCTTGAGTCTATGTGGCCACAGCCAAGACTATTAAGACAGAAACACTAGCCAGCTCATTGGGTTTCTGTTATGCTCCAGATCTCCACATGGACAGTAATTTGTTGCGCTACTGTTAAAGCCATTTGGCACCTTGCTTTTTTTATTTGTATTATAAACATCTTTCTATGTTTCTGCACATTTTTAATAATTGTCATTCTAATGTTACCTACCAGAATAGCATAAATATTTAAAGAGCAGAACAGATGAGCTGAGGACTATATTCCTAACTTTATTACATAGTTAGAGCTTTAAAAAGCTTAACAATCTCATTTATAAAATGAAAAGCCTAATGGTGTTGTCTACAAGGTCCCTTAGAACTCAGCTCTTTTAAAGGATTAAATCAACCCTTTCTGGTACATTTAGTTTAAAATCAGTAAAATTCCCTCAGGGATTATCAGTTCATTAAATGCCCCTAGCAGAAGATGCTATAAAACAAGCATTTTTGATTTGTAGTAACATACTAGACAGTATGTATCATCTGGAGGGAGATTCCCAGAATTGTACTAAATATTTGGTACATACAAGAAGGTTAAAATTTTTAAACCAGGGTTTAAGTTTTTAAAATTTTGAACAGGAGATAATCACATTGTCAGGAATTCATTAATGGCACTCGATGCCATTATGATGTTGTTAAACACCCTTACTGAGGCATGATTTGTGATAAAATTCACTTGTCCTAAAGCTACATTCAATGCATTTCATATTCACAGAGTGTGACAATCTAATTTGAGAGTATTTCCATCAGCCCCAGTAGAAACTTATGTCCATGAGCAGTCACTCCCCACACCCATATGGCCTACGTAAGCACTGGTCTGCAGACTGTGCCACTAACAGGCCTGCCTCTCCCAGAACCTCCTGTACAGGAAATCACACAATCTTCTACCTTTTTGTCTGCTTTCTTGCACTTAGGACAAAGTTTTTGAGATTCCTAAAATGACAGTGTTGTGTTCTGTCTTCTTTTCTTTCCTCTGTCTTCCCTTTATCACATTAAACTCTTCCACTGACACTTAGGCAAAAATGGCCCTAAATAGGAGACTAGTTGAATAAAATAATAAGTGTATATACACACAAGGAGGTACTGTGCACTCTATGAACTGATAAAGAGTAATCTGAAGGAAAAGTGTAAAGAAGCAGATATAAATATGTTACCTTGCCAGGCATGGTGGCACACACCTATAACCCCAACAGTCAGGAGGCTGAGGCAGGAAGATTACCATGAGTTCAAGGTCAGCCTGGACTACATAGTGAGTTTAAGGCTAGCCTGAACTAAGAGAGACTCTGTCTCAAAAAAATAAAATAAAAAATAAAAGGTAGGGCTGAGATTTAGCTCAGTGGCGCTGCTGCCTTCCTGGCAAGTGCAAAGTTCTGGTTTGATCCCTGGTACAATCAATCAATAAATAAGCAAGCTAGATTTTGTGTAAGGAACAAAAGGAGAGCTTTTAAAACTACACAAATATCTACTTAGCATCACAGAAAGGAACAAGGATAAATCAGAAACCAGGAAAACCAGCGGCCTACTAGAGAGGGAGAGCATCTAACTAAGCAAAGGAGTGGTACCTCCCTCGGTATGCGACAAATTTAAAATTAAACGTAAATCAGCAAGAAGAGGCAGGATCAATGAAAACAAGAAGTAATACTACGCCTACAACACACAGAGAGTGATCCACTTAATTATGCATAGCTGACATACTTACATATATTTTCTAGTTCTGTCCTTTGAAAGGGCCATAAAGCACAGTCACCTCTGCTCTACAGGTTACCCTGAGACACACTTCACGTACAGGCCTGGCCATAGCTCACATCTATTCTGGGTCACTGATCACCAAACTGTGTATCAGTAGCAAAATAAAACAAAACAGGACGTGGGATTTAGCTCAGTGGCACCTGGCCGGACTGGCAAGTGCAAAGCCCTGAGTTCAATTCCCGGCAATAAAAAAACAAAACAAGGGCCTGGGATTTAGCTCAGTGGTTCTGGTGCCTGTCTTGCAAGCACAAGGACCCAGGTTCGATCCCCAGTAGCCACATAACAATACTGGGCGTGGAGACTCATGCCCAGCAACAACCAGTACCACATACCACAGTACAGGGTGTGATGGCTCACGCCTGTAATCCCAGCACTCGGGAGGCAGAGGCAGGAGGATTGCTGTGATGTGAGTTTGAGGCTGAGCTCAGGGCCAGCCTGAACTACAAAGTGAAACCCTGTCTCAAAACAAACAAACAAACAAACAAAAAACAAAAAACAAGAAGGAGTCCAGGTCTGTTGCATGAGAATCTTTTCAGGAAAAAGTTATGTGAAAATATGAACTCATTTCTTGCCAGATTCCACAGGTCAGAGTAAATCTGAGTGAGGGAAAGGGATTTGCTTCTGTAAACAATTTCATTTCTACGTGAAGAAAGCTCCAAATAATGCAGACAATGTTTCTTGAAAAAGAAAAGGGAAATTTCCTAACATCATCAAAGAAGGAAGGGGTAAGTTTGTTTAATGCACACAGTAGGGTCTCAGCACTGCTGCAGGGTGACAGAGTTTCAGAGCCAGAGGAGAGAACAAGCGAGAACTCTGCTTTTGGTACAATCCCTGTGAATATCCTCCTCTCTTCCAACTAAACAGGTACTTTCCTCTGCTGAAACAGCTGACATAGCTTCCAAAGATGTGATTTTATGCTTCAATAACACAAGTTTTCAGTTCTTCTGAAAGCCACAGAGTAATTTCTTTTAAACCAGCTGTTGTCTTGATGTCTTACTACAGACATGATTTTTTTTAAATGAGCTTTATTTAAAATATGACTGCTCTGCAAGAAAATGGCTTCAGTTGAAGAACCAGCCATGGCCAGGAGCTGGGCCTTAAAGTCGCACACCAACCTCTGCATGAATGTGCTTCCCAGCAAGCACATGAGCTCCACCCACTAAGGCAAGAGTCTCCCCAGTACAGAGCCCTTGGGGGTCACTGACGTTCGCTTGCACTGCCCAAACCGCTGCTGTAGAGAGGACAAGGCCGCGTTAAAGGCATTTAGAAACTCATTTGTTAGCAGTAACATTTTGGAATTGGTCTGCAAACCTTCTATGCATATTGTATGTTTGCAAAGTTGATGAACACACACGAGGGGATTTAGGTCAAACAAAAGGGTAAAAGGAATTAATAAATAATTTCTTAAATGTCAAAATTCTTTCTTAAAATTTTATTAAAACTTTCCATGTAACTTTTTCCTTTTTAATGAGATCCATTTTATGTATAACATTGTTTTTTTTAATATAATTGTTCACCTTGGGAAATAAATGAAATACCATTAAGAATTCAAAACAAAATAGTTATGTTGGTTTTATTTAATGTTGTCCCTTAGGAGGAGCATGAGTTAATTTTAAAATATTAAATTTAGTTCCATCTAATTTGTAAAGAAGTTCCTACTTCAACACAGCACCAGAAATGACAGTGTCGTCACCACTCTATAATATGGTTTGTAATGAACAGTATTTTTCTTTTAAAAAAACCAACAGACTGTGTTCCATCATTTTTTCAGATATGACACTGTACTAGAGATTTGGGAACAAAGTTCTCAAGCCACAGAAACCCTGACCTTAATATGAAGAGTGCATTGCTGTTCACCAAGGCTGCACAGGACACCAAGCAGAGACCTTCAACATGTGGGTCACAAGGCCCAGCACCTGCAAATGGAGTCAGAATCTCAGGATAGGGCCTAACATGTCCATAGTCCTCTGGTTTGTTTAAGCTTCCCAAGGGTTTTACTACATCCAGAGGTAAGACCATCAACATATTCTGACTTACTTAGATCTAATAAAATCTCAGTGTGAAGTTACTAGAGATATTAGCTGCTCTTCAATGAGGTGCAAATGAACCAGACTGAAAAGGTGAAGAGTGTGCTGGATATCATAAAGCCAGGGCTAGAGACAGACTGTTAGAGGTCCAGGGCAGTGCTTTCTGTTTACTATGCATAATAGCATCCACGTTCAAAGCCCAAAGCACTCCATTTTTGGTATCACAGTGATACCACTTCTTAGGAAAAACAAGATGCATAGGAAGTATGTGAAAAATTAGCAATAAGACTGTAGATGAGATTGCAGGATGAGACAATGAGGAATCAGCGGGGAAGGGGCAGACATGTGTGCCAGCGGAGACAGAATGCAAGCCTGGACTCTGACAGTCCCAGTGAAAATACTTTATTTTTTAAAATAATCTTGTTCTTCTAGGTTTTTGCACAACTTTTTCTCTCCAGTCCAAAAGTGTCAGGGCTAGCTATGATTATTTTAAATGAAGCATAAGGCCTTTGTTCACCACCTTAAAAAATAAGACCTGAATACTTGTTCTTAGGAGGTAGAAAGACAGTTACTTCTCCTAATTTCTTAGCTGTTTCTTGAGTAACATTGGGCAGGGATAACTTACTCAGCTGCATCGGAGTGCCTCGTGGCAGTAAAAATATATTCCCTTCATTCTGCAAGGACTGTACTACTGGAACCATAAAAGTATTGTGACTGGGCATGTTAAAAATCAAGAGTGTAGGGCCAGGGATTTAGCTCAGTGGTTCCAGCGCCTGTCTTACAAGCCCAAGGCCCCTGGTTCGATCCCCTGGTAATCACATACAGTACTGGGTGTGGAGACTCACGCTCAGCAGCAAACAGTACCACATACCACAGTGCCGGGCATGGTGGCTCACGCCTGTAATCCCAGCACTCGGGAGGCAGAGGCAGGAGGATTGTGATGTGAGTTTGAGGCTGAGCTCAGGGCCAACCTGAACCACAAAGCAAGACCCTGTTCAAAAAAATAAAAAATAAAATAAAAAATAAAAAAAAATACAGAGTGTACCCTACCATGACTAATTTCAAAGGATGTGCTTCCTGTTTGAGTGATGGTAGTGTATGTGGGCTGTTTTGAGAAAGAAGCTGAACAAGTTCCTTGTACAAATCCAGCCTCTCCTGGAGCATCAGCTGATTTCCAGCTATGATTTTACCTAAGATACAGATCCCAAGGACACATGTGCAGAGCTCTCTGTTCTGTGATAACTGCATCTTAAAGTTTCTCCTTGGTAACTCTGAGCCCCACTTAAGTTTGGAAAACACAGCTCTGGGCACCAACACTGCTTCCTTAGCAGCTTAGCCTGTGGTCAATATGAGCCAATCAGTGTTTCAGACAGAGCACAGGGCCTATTTTTTAACGAAAGATGTAAAGAGCTACTGCTCAGTTGCTTATCAGGACGCAGGCTTCCTCACTGCTGATAAAATATGAAATTTCCCTGTTATAGTAAGGGTTAAAAATATGAGATATCCATGTGCAAAAAGACCTTCACCCTTATTCTCCATAAGCTTTCTTCTCTTTAGGGGTGGGGACAGGAAGAAGATTCACTTTAGACCTGTTCTAATGTGGCATAGGTGCTAATAGAAATGTCATCATTTCATCTGACTTCACCCACACCACACCCAAAGTTATCTCTGAAAAGCAAGGCCCCTCCACAGGACATGCATATGGTACACCCACCTACTAAGCATAGATTAAATATATAGTAAGATTATTATCTAATTTATTTCTTTAAAGCACTCCACTTTTTCCATTTGCCTTTTATTTTCATTACTTTTTTTTTTTTTTTTCAGTACCAGGGATCAAATTCTGGCTCTTGTGCTTCCAAGGTAGGCATAGTACCCTTGAGCTAAATTCCCAGCCCTTCATTGCATTTCAAAAGAGAAAGTTGATTCTTCATTCAACAAATTGATACACTCCAAGTAAATACCTATTATTAAACCCAGCCCCTATTTCTTTCATCGATGACACAGGTCTATTAATGTGATCTCTTTATATCAAAAATAGCAACAAAAAAAGTACACAAAAGGGGAGGGGCCAAATTGATTTTGCACAAACTGACCTAATTTTGTGCATAGATGTCCTAATTTCTGCAAGCCTTTATAGCTCTTCACCCTAGAGTCAAATAACAGAAAATGAAAGAAGAAATCACTTTTTTTTCCAAAAGACAACTAAGCTATGTTCCTCTTCTTCTGGAAGCTTTTGTTGCTTTGGAACCAATGTCCCCGAGGGGAGAAAGTTTTCAGAGCTCAGCAGCTATGTCAAAGCAGCCCTAACACCTTCTAGCCAGAGCAACTGGAAATCAGCTGTACAGCCTCAAAAGATGGAGTCTTATTTCTGCACAGGTAATCTTATTTAGAAAAATCCACCCTAAAAACATAAAAGTGATCTCTGTGTGACAAATAAAATACTTGGGAGAATCCTCTAGGGTTATAAAATCATTTGTCTTTATCTAAACCTTTGTCCTAATATCATAAGCTTTCTTAAAAAAAAAAAATGAATGCCACATAAATACCACTGAGTAACTGAGCAGTCACCACAGCCTATTTGTGGCATTTTGATTGAAGTTCTTATCCCAAATCAGTATTGTACAGATCTGGAAATCTTATTTTTTAAAATTAGAAAGATCTAAAATTGGAGGGAAAAAAAATCCTGAGAACTTCTCATAAGCAAAGTATGCATCTGTAATCAGAGTAAATGTGTCCTAACATTTTCTACATAGTTCCGGAGGGAAAAGGCAAGCCTTTAAACCTTAACCCTCTGAGGGCAGGAGGCTGAGGGAAGAGAGTCTCCATTGAGTTCAAGGCTCACTTGAACTACATCACAAGATTTTGTCTCAGAAAACCAAAAAAAAAAAAAAAAAAAAAAAGAAA
>PVIR01004267.1:0-43059 GCA_004026965.1 Petromus typicus | reverse complement strand
TCACACACTTCTTCAGAAGTATAAGAATAGTCACATAGAAGAATAGCAAGTCTGAGGAATGTTCAAGATTACCCCCGGATTGGTGGGGTACTCCAAGTGAAGCATGAAAAATGTGCAAGAATTGACAATGGAAAGGAAAAAACATCACAGGAGGTTAGAGACTCATCAAGAGAGATCAGGGAGACAACAGAATGGAGGCTGGAGCTAGGAGGATCTACTGGAAGCAAAACTTAATGCTGAAGAGGAAGGCCGGCAAGAAAATGAAAAATAACAGAACTATGAATTGGAGGAAGTGGGAGGGAGAGAAAAGACAATGGCACAGAGAGCCTCTACCTTTACAGCCCTCAGTGTCAGAAATGCAGGACACCAGAGACGGTGTCCTGGAAGTTCACGGCCCTGGAAGTTCAGAGAAATGTAGGTCGTGTGTTCCAGCCACCACAGGCTACACAGACTGAAACACACAAGCAATGCCATATAACTAAGTCCGTCCTCTCAGGTGCCATCCCAGAGTGAGGGCTCCACACTTCCTCTCAGGCAGGGAAAGGACAGGTGCCCTGATGACAAGGATGGTGAGGTGGAAAATGGGCAAATATATTCATGGAGGCCAGAAAGAAAACTAAAAACAAACAGACTAGGAGAAAAAATAAACATACATGATAAATGATTAATATCCATAACATAAAGGGTGCTTGCCAAGAAAAAAAATGATTAACAATCTAATTGACAGGCAAAGGGAAATGCAGAGACAATCAGAATTGATCAATAAACATAATAAAACCGTTAAAAACATAAGGTCCGACATTTCACCCACAAACGTCCGACTTATGAACATTTGAGTTATTTTCAAAAGTACAAAGGGCCTGGCATTACAAACATTCACAGATGAGAGCAAGTCACCAAAGTAGCTCGTGGGTTTACTCGAGTTGCTGCAGTGCACAATGTCATCGTGCACAGTACTCAGCACTCAGAGCCAGGGTCCTCCAGAGCAGGAGGAAAAGAGGTGGTGATATAGAGAGGGTGCTAGCAAGTACAAAGCAGACACACTGTATATTTACATAAGACTCATTCTGTTAGACTTACAAATGACTCCAACTTACATTCTCCCAGGATGAATCGTTCAAAGGTGGGGACTTACTATGTGCATAAATTCCAGTGTTCTTTAAATAGCCACTATGAATGAAGTTAAGGAAAACTGAATTATGTGACATTATTTAAATCAATTTGGCAATATCTCTCTAAATGTAAAACAAATATACATTCTGGTTTTGCCACCACAAAACAGAAATGTACCCTAAGGGGTATTGACAAAACAAGGCAAAAATATGCATACATATAAATACAAATTATACATATAAGCTGTTTATTGCCATCTTGTTTGTAATTGTTTGAAAACAATCTGGGAATAATGTAAGTGTACACAAGGCATGATTAAATAAATTATGAGTTAATCATAAAATAAAATAGTATAGTATCATTTAAAAGAATATCATAATTCTAAACTTGTCAAAAGGAAAAGCTGTCTAAGAATGCTTTTAAATGAAGAGTTAAAAGCAATATTTATAGTATCATGTTACTTGAGTTGTTTAATGTGCAGATGTACATATATTTGCATATATACAGCACAGATATATGTACATTTATTATATAGCACAGATATATGTGTGTGTATATGTGTGCATTGATTCTAAAAGGAGAGAAAGACACAACATAAGAAGAGAACTACAGGCCATATAGATTCATATAGTGATGGGATTAGAGACATACAATCACAAAATACAGAAACTTGGCACTAGAAGAAACAGCAGGAGGGTCGCTCTGACCTCTCTCACCTTTCTCCCCTGAAATGGTCATAAAGGAATGATCTTACTCCAGAGTAAGTCATACTAAATAAATTTGTATGTATGTCTCTTGTTAATTCATTCATTGTTATTCAAGTTTCTGTCCTAAACTAAGCAATAAGTGAAGAAAGTAATCTTCTCTTCCTACAGTAGGCTTGGAAAATATGTGGAAAGGAAATGATACTTAATGAAAAAGAAATAGTTACTTTAACTTCTCATTTTAAATCTATATCATTGAAGAATTTTCTTGTGTTTTTAATGTGTAATTATTGTTCTGATAGTTTAAAATATGTACAATATATGGGAGATGTTATATTCACCTTTAAAATGCACATTTTAAATGTACATAATTTTCAAAGCCAATCCAAGGCTACACAGACTGAAACACACAAGCAATGCCATATAACTAAGTCCGTCCTCTCAGGTGCCATATATGTATGTATATATATATATATATATATATATATATATATATATATATATATATATATATATATATTTGCACTGCTTTGCAACTCTGCCAACTGGAAACATGATGAAGTAAAGAGAACCCTGAATGGTCTAGATTTAAACCCTGATTTCCTTCTTCCTTTCCTATCTTTATTTCTTTTATTTTCTTATCTTATCTAATTGCAATGGCTAGTGTTTTCAGCACTATATTGAACAGGGGTAATGATAGTCCATATCCTTGTCTTGTTCCTCATCGTAGTGTGAAATGTTTCAGTTTTTGACTGTTGATTTCTCATAAATAGCTTTTATTAGGTTGAAATAAAGTCCATCTATTCCAGTTTTCTGTACAGTTTTGTTCATGAGTGGGTGTAGGATTTTGTTAAATGTTTTTTTTGCATCTACTGAGATGACCATGTAGTCTTTTTTCCTTCAGTCTGTTAATATAGTGTATGACATTTATTGATTTATGTATGTTGAACCAGCCTTGCATCCTTGGACTGAATCCAACTTGGTCAGAGTGCATGATCTTCTTAATATTTCTCTCTGTATTTTGTTTGCCAGTATCTTATTGAGGATTGTTGCATCAATGTTCATTAGAGAAATTGGCCTGTAGTTCTCTTGTTATGTTGGGTCTTTCTCTCCTTTTAGAATCAATGCAATGATTGCATCCAGAAATGAATTTTGGAGTCCTGCTTCCCTTTCAATTTCATTAAATAGTTTGAGAAGCAGTGGTGTTAACTCTTCTTTAAAACAAGTTGAATTGTCATTATTTGCTGATGACAGTATATTCAATATAGAAGATCCTAAAAACTCAATCAGAAGACTGCCACACTTAATTGCCAAATTTAGTAACATAGCTGGATACAAGGTCAATGCTCAAAAATCAATACCCTTTGTATATACTAATGACAGACTCAGTGAGAAATTGGGGAGTCAAGCGCTCTCTCAATAGCATCCCAAAAAAATGAAATATCCAGGAATTAACCTAACAAATGAGGTGAAAGATCTCTACTCTGAGAACTACAGTATTCTGAAAAAGGAAAATTGAAGAGCATATCAAAAAATGGAATGACATCCCTTGTTCTTGGGTATGAAGAACCAATATCATCAAAATGGCTATACTCACAGAACTACTATATATTAGCTGCAATCCCATTTGAAATCCCAACAGCATATTTCATAGATCTAGAGAAAATAATCCAAAAATTTGTCTGGAACCCCAAGAGACCCAGAATAGCAAAAGTAATTCTAGACAACAAGGACATGGCAGTGGGTATCACAATAGTCAACTTGAAACTTTACTACAAAGTCACTGTGATAAAAACAGCATGGTCCTGGCAAAGTAACATACTCGAGGATCAGTGGAATAGATTAGAAATCCAGAAACAATTCCAGGTACACTAAGCCACCTCATCTTTGACAAAGGAGCCAAATATCCTCAGTGGAAGAAAGACAACCTCTTTAACAAATGATGCTGGAAAAACTGGGTTCAAATTGCCAAAGACTAAAGCTAGACCTAACTCTTTCACCATGAACTAAACTAAAATCAAAGTGGATTAGAAACCTAAATATTAAAACAGAAACACTAAACCTGCTGCAAAACAGGTTAGGTAGAATTCTTGGAGACATTGATTTAAGGAAAGACTTTATGAACAAAACTTCTACAGCATGAGAACTAGAAGTTGGAATCAACAACTGGGATCTCATCCTATTAAAAAGCTTTTGCACAGCAAGAGAAATCACTAGCACAGTGAAAAGACAACCAACAATATACAAAAAAGATAACCAACAATATACAAAAAACATTTTAGTAGCTGCTTCTCAAAGGACTACTATCTAGGATATACAAAGAGTTTAAAAAATCATCCCCCTCAAATTTAAAGACCCAATCCAAAAATGGGCATCTGAAATGAACAGACACTTTTCAGAGGAAGAAATAAAAGCAGCTAGGAAGCACACACAGAAATGTTCAACATCATTGGTCATTCGAGAGATGCAGATGAAAACAATACTGAGATTTCATCCCTCTCCACAAAGAATAGCTGCTATTCCAAAATTTATCAGCAATAAATGCTGGTGATGCTGCTGGAAGGAGGGAACCCTTCTCTACTGTTGGTGGGAATGCAGAATGGTGCAACCATTGTGGAGATCAGTGTGCAGATTCCTCAAAAACTTGGACTAGATGTCCCATTTGATCCTGCTGCTATTCCCCTGCTAGGAATATACATGAAACAATAAAAGGTTCATATCACAATGACATATGTGCATCCATGTTTATAATAGCTCAGTTTATGATTGCTAAATCTTGGAAATAATGCAATTGCCCATCAACTAAAGACTGGATAAAAAATATGTGGGTTTTTTTTCATAAAATGGGGTGTTACTTTGCCCAAAATAACGATAAATTTGAGTCATTTATACTCAAATGTATGTACCTTGAGGACATGCCCATAAGTGGAATAAATAGATCACTGTAATAAATACCATATCCTTTCTCTGGTATGGAAACTGAAGATGTAAATGAATTCTAAAATGTATGGTAGTTATTGTGAAATAGAAAGAAAATGTTCAAAAAGAAATAGAAAGAAAATGTTCAAAAGGAAAAGGAGGTAGGGGTTAGTAAAGTAGGGAAAGAAAAAAATCTGTTGATTAAAAAAGGAAGCAAAGCTTATGGATATAGGGAAGGAGAGGTTGTAGGGTGGGGAGGGGAGTAGGAAAAAATGAAAATTAAGTCATCATATACCGATAAAAATTCTCAATGTCAAGTCTGATCATGATGTGTGTGTATATGATGTACCAACTAAATAAATAAGCAAACAAATCCTGTTTTCTTGGTAAGAAAAACTAGTATCTGGTCTACTTGGTTCAGCCTGAGCCTTGTGCATATGTTACAAGTGAGATGATGGTGAATTAAATGAGATGACATAAAGTGTGTCTGACTCAACTCTCCATACTTGTTAGACTTTCAACTAACACTAGTTTCTTTCCTTTTCTTTCTTCTGAATGATATCAGAGCTCAAAAAATCCAGGAGCTCAAGGTATTGGCAGATTTTGGGCCACTGAAAATAGTATGGCTGGATAACAGAACTCCAAAATCTTGAGGGAATTTGAGTTTTCATATTGCCCTAAGCAGTGCAACTTCATCCTAGGGCAGTGATTTCAGCTCATACAAACATTATGCCTTAAGCATTATCCTCCACCTCCAGTTCAGCTGGGTAACAGCATTGGGCATCTAAGACCTTGAACATCACATCAGTCTTAAACCTGCTCCCTCCCAGCCTCTCCATTGCAATTAATGGCCTCACTGTCCCCTAATTGTTTAAGCCCCTAACCAAGACACTGTCGTTCTATTTCTCCAGCCTGCAGTCTTGACTCTTCATTTACATCACAACTCAAACCTTCCTTCGGCCTTCACCAGTGCGGGCCTCCTTTCTCCATATACAGCCATTGTGGTATCTATAAGATGTCCCTGTACTCCAGCAGTCTCCCACTGGAAACATTTAATCACCACCAAGTACCACTAGCTTCCCAAGAATGCTCTATTCTTGCTATTCCTTTTCTCTAGAATACTCTCCTCAGATGTGTGAGAAGAAATTATTTTTGAAATTTAGGTTTAATATTAATATTAATTAATTAGGTTTAAGTTATTTAAAGCACAGGTCCATGTATCCAATTTTAAAGACCTTCTTATTAACTATAGGAAACAGGTATTTTCATCATTTTTTGTCATTACTAAAATATAAGCTTCATGAAGACTAAACTATTTGGTTCTGCCATGATTTCTTGTGTCTCCATGGCAATTAGTAGTGACTCCATACATTTTTCTTTGTTATCTTAATGGATTCATTGTTCCCAATGAACACTTTCAAATGAGATCTACAACTTTTACCAACTGTCAATGAAAAACTAGAATATTTTACGAATAAAAGCTGAGAACTGATTTGTGGTTACCTCAAGAATACTGACTTTTAGCATTTGGGCCTAAAATTTGACATAGGGTCAATGCAAACAGTAAATAAATGGTAATAACTATAAGCTCAAATATAATCAATGTATCTGTTCTGCAAATAATAAAGAATTTGACTTGAATTACTTGATTCCAAATAAAGTGGAATCCCCCAGCTGGTTAGAAAGCACTCAGTCAAAATCATTTTCCAGAACTCCAAGTTTCAACATACGTAAATTTCCTAAAGCAGGTCTTTGGGCTGCCTGTGGGGTCACATACAGGAAGCTCAGTTACAGAGCTTACCAGTTCTCTGGTGATTCATCCTCTCCTGACAACTACCACCCACATCTCTTTCCCATCTCCTGCACCACAGTGAGTCACACAGGCGAGGCCCTCGCATTACACCTGTGTATCTGTATATGCTGTGAAAAAGAAAACAAGAGCAGTGTGCTTTATATCAAAACTCCAATATTGTTCTGGTTTACAGTGTTAATTTACTGATTTCCCTGGCTTCTAATTTTCCTTCAATAAATAAGAAATATTTTAAAATAAAAAATAAACCCTTTACATTATAAATGACCTAATATGGCTATGCAGAACAGGAATTTAAAAGAGACACTTAAAATTTAAAGACAAGTACTAAAATGCTTTAACATGATTACAGCAAATTTTAGAATTTAAAATATTCTTGTAGCACTCACAAAAATTCTTCTACTTTTTAATTTTTTGAGGACTAATTTTCAGTCTTATTCCTGAAACATATTTATCTGACCCAAATTTATTATTAAAATAAAGCTGATCCTACATTTAGGTCACCTTCACCTGACTTTGAGTGACAGCAATGCAACATGTAGAGAACAATTCTGGAAACTTTGGCAAATTCACAAGAGCAAAGTAAGTTGATTCAGAGTAAATCTTCAACAAACAACAAACTATAAGCCTTAAAATGAGATGAGACTCTTCACATCAGTGATTATATCAGCCACTCCTGCTCCCATAACTGTTATATCTCTGCCAAGCTTGAGGAATGTTTAGACACGATGTTTACTCTTGATGAAAGAGGACTTCAGCTCAATGGAGAATGTTGGGGCAAGTTACGCACAATGGTGCACACTATAATCCTAACACACTAGGGGGTGAAAGCAGGAGGATCTCAAGTTCAAGTCCAGCCGGGGTAATTTAGTGGTTGAGTGAGCCTGTGTCTTAAGGTGTGTTAGGGACATGTACCAAGTCCCCACAAGAAATGTAAACATTTAGAAAGGAAGAAAGTGGGGAGGTGGTGAGATGTAGCTCAGTGTGAGGGCTTTGGGTTCAGGCTCCAGAATGACCAGAACAACAGGTGTTGAAGCAGCAGAAGTCAACAGCCAGCACACCCACGAGCCTGGCCTGGCCCCAGCTCTTGCTGCTCGGATCACTGCAATGTTCAGTACAGGAACGAATGACACAGAACTGCTGCTCCTGAAGCTCTGTACACAGAACGATTATGCCCCAGACCGCTATTAAAAATTGCTATTTAAAATATGCTATTTTAAATTATTGCAACTGATTCAGCACTCCAATTGCTGATAAATACTGTAATCCGACATCTTTTTTCTCCAGCAGAACAAGAGCAATTGAATCCTCAGAGTTTATCTCCATAAGCCACATGTGAAAGTTTAAAAATCACCAATAGTGAGATTATAACAAAAAAGAAAGGAAATAAAGTTTATGTATATAGGGGGTGGGGTGGAAGGGTCGGTAGGGCTATGGGAAAAAATGAGAATTAAGTTGTGTCATACACTGGTACAAATTCACATTGTTGAGTGCAATCGTGATATGTATATATAATGTACCAATAAAGATTTTAATTTTTTAAAAAATCACCAACTAGGTCTACAGCTTTTTTAATCTCAGAAAACAATTGCTTTGTGCAAGATAATGTAATTTTAAGAAGAGAGAAAACTTCGATGAATAAGGCAGAAGCATCTGTGAACTCCTACGAAACACCTACCACCGGTGGTCATTGGAGACAATCATGGAGGGAGGAAGTGACCAGAAGGACTCTCCCTTTAAGTACTCAACTCAGGAGCATAAAAATAATCAACCAGGTTGACTAAATGTGGAGTCACATTTCTAACTGATATATCCTTCCTCCAGCTTTTGAACGTAGGGAGCCAAGGTTTTAAGCTGAAGCCAGTCTGGGCAGCTTGACTAACTTGGGGCAGTTTCAGTAGTGACAGTGAGCATCAGTTCGGTGAGGAGCCCACGTGGCTCATAGAGTCATGTCAGAAAGTGATAAAAACCGCATCTAAGAGAGCTGTTCCCAGCACTGACCCACTCCAGCTACCCAAGAGCTCTGAAGCCCCACAAAACCAGGAGACCCACAGTCACATCGGACTCCATTTCAACCCAGTGCAGTGCACATTATTCCGTCCACCTTTAGCTCATCAAAACAGTCATGTCTCCATTACAGCGATTACCACACTTGACTCCAGAATTCCGAATTATGCAGGGAGACTGAATCAAGTAACTAGAAACACCATTATATTTACGAACAAAAAGGCTATGAAGCAGCTTATCTTGGGGATTAAAATT
Source organism: Petromus typicus (assembly GCA_004026965.1). Taxonomy (NCBI): domain Eukaryota; kingdom Metazoa; phylum Chordata; class Mammalia; order Rodentia; family Petromuridae; genus Petromus; species Petromus typicus. Next base: position 34,251 of record PVIR01004267.1, on the reverse strand, counting down.
TTCCCAGCCCAACTGTCCCAGTTTAATGCAAATTTTCTGTGTAAAAAATGAGGTTTTTAAACAGAATTTTCTGCTTGATTCTGGAGTCCCTAGGCCTGAGTCAAGTGAACTATGTACGTTTCTATAAGTTGTACCCAGGTAAGCACTTTAAAATGACTAATCCCAAATGACTTTTAAGAATTTAAAGAAAGGTTCTACAAGAGAATAAAAATCTGATGTTTGTTTTTAAAGGGAAAACTTCTCTTTTTTGTTTTTGCTTTTAGAGGTGTTTTTGTCTTTGTTAGCCGATTGTGTGGTTTTGGTGCTGGGGATCAAACTCGGGCCTTTCAACATACAGATCATGCACTGTATTACTGATCTGCACCCACAACCCAGGAAGGGCTTTCTTAAAGTTATATTCTGCTTTATGAGAATCTTGTGTTAGTAAGTAAATTAAAAAGCATAGGCTACACAGGATCTGCAATATTAATATTATGAAGTTTCATGGCAAATACATTAGGGAAGTAATCCCATTTGAATATTAGATATTAATAAAAAGCTCATTTTCAACTTGCCGTATTCCTAGACTGACCTCCATGCCCGATTCCACTTAAGACATGCATATCAAAGTTCTTTCCTGAAAAAAAAATATCACTTCGGCTTCTCTGGTTCACATTGCCAATGAGGCCAACAGTCTGCCACAAAATATGTTTCTACTTTCCTGTGAAGAATTCTAAAGTTTCCTTCTATTTCTTCTTAAATTCTACCAAAGGAGCTGAATGGGAAAATGAGAAAGATGTGGTGGGAGATGAAGAAGGTCGCTTCTAAAGAGAAAGTGGGCAGTGGATCCAACAGCTGGGAGGACCTAGGGCCACCTTCTCACACATGTGGAATTGCCCCAAGAGTCTATGGATTTTAAATGTCTAATTTTATTTGTGTTACTATATTTAGAATATATGTATGCACTGGTAATATATTCCTTGAAGTAGAGTTTAATTTTTAAAAAAATATTATTTCATATGTGCTTTTATCTTTTCTCTCAGCATTTATTACCTAACATTATATGCATATATGGTTCATGTATGCAGTTAAGTATTTATATACTTATATAGTATAGAATATATACGGTGAAAATTTATATATCATACACATACACACACACACATATATACATCCCCATGCACATTCTTACTCATTTTAATTACTGTTTATCTCTCCCACCAGAATGTCCCTTCTAGGAGGGTAAGAATTTTTATGTGCTTTGATTATGCTACATCCTCCGTATCTGTCAATGTCTGGGAATAAATACTCAATTTAGTTCATTAATAAATCAAAAGGTGAAATTATAGGAAAGACTCCAGCATTCCTGACTCAGTTGTTCTTGCTACTGCTGTTATGCTCAGGAGATTATAGGCTGGAATAAGGTCTTCTCCAAATTTCTTTGAGTGGTCTTAAGAGGATCAACAAGATAGAGCAAACTTCCTTCTGCTTACAAACTTGAGGGACAGGAAGACTTGCTTTTTAATATTAATTTAAGTGTTCAAGTAATTTCATGTATCCTTCAAAAAATAATTATCTTGTTGGGCATGGTGGCACAGGGCTTGTAATCCCAGCATTGGGAGATACAGTGGGAGGATTGCTGTGAGTCCAGGACCAGCTTAGACTACATAGTAAATTCAAGGCCAGTTTGAACCACAGTCAGGCCTTGTCTCAAAAAGCTAAATTCATCATCATCATCATCATCATCATCATCCCAATTTCTTGGAGCCAAAATAACTCAGAAAAAAGCAGAATGTTCATAACTGAAAGAGAGATGAACAGTAGTAAATCCAGGAGTCAAACCACAACCCTCCGGCCAAAACACTGGCAGTGTGCGCAGCCAAGGTTGTCCCGCCCTGTACCACAGATTCAGCCGTGCTCCACCGCGCCATCTACCGATGATCCTCAAACAAAGGAAAAGAACTCTCCAAGGTAGGGTAGCACCAAGATTCCCTTCAAATTCGATAGTAGCATAATAACTTCTGCTTCCCTAGGGGGCTCGCTGCGGTGACAGGGGCCGAAACCTCGGTGGTGCAGGTTGCCAGGACCTGCAGTGGCGGTGGGCCCGGTGCTGAGCACTACCAGGAAAACAAAGATTAAATAGGGGCTGGAAGGATCCATCCTACTAGGGCCGGAGGCAGGCTAGCAGAGCAAACTGGGATGCAGACAGCAGGCTGGAAGGAAAGGTTCCTCTCAGAACTCTACCGGACCGAGCAGGCCCATTAGGAATAAGAAAGTAGCCTCATTCCTTTTCCAGAAAACCACTGAACTTGTGCCAGAAAGAAAGATGACAGAGTGAAAGGCAGGACTGGGAACTGCTCAGAGACTACACTTGATCGACTATATATATATAGTTTGTTTGTTTTGTTTTGTTTTTAAAAAATTGAGTTTATTGGTACATTTTAGGAATACATTATGATCATATTACTCATTGGCAAGTTGTATCTGTACATGATATATTTTATTCTTCATTGTCCCCATTCTCTTGCCCTCCCTTCAACTCCCATATTTCTTTAAATGACAGAGTGGATCGGATACACCAGTGATTCACATTATTAGATGTACTTGTTTGTGTAGCTGAAACAGTCCTATGAAGAAAGTGGCTATGTGGTAAAAGCATGGACCATGGGTGCTGTGAGTCTTAGGGCAAGTTAGTGGGCCTCCGTGGATTCACTTCTTCCATCAGTAACCAAGCACAGTGACATTATCTATGTCACAGGCTTGTGGTAAGGTTTAATCCAATTATACCAGAAAAAGCATCTAGCTAGTCACCGAAGCCAAAACGTACAAATATCCACCAACTGATGTATATATTTGAAAAGTGTAGGAGATTATTCAGCCATGAAAAGAATGAAATGCTGATACATTACACACCATAGAAAGCCTTGAAAATATTAGGCAAAGTGGAAGAAGTCAGATAAAATGTCACATATAATATGATTCCATTTCTATAAAATGTCCAAGATAGGAAAGTCTATCAAGGCAGAAAACAAATCAGTGTATGCAGTTGAGGAGAGGAGAGTGAGGAACAGGGACTAACTGACTCAGGGTACAGAGTTTTCTCCTCAGCTGCAGAAAAGGCCGTGGAAGTAGGTGCTGTGACATGAACACCGTGAGCATACTTAATGTCACTGAACTGGAGACTTCAGAAGGATGGGGGCTGAGGCTGCCCCTCAGTGGTACAGCACCTGCCTAGCATGTACAAAGACCTTGGTTCAGGTTCCAGCACCACACAGGAAAAAACAAAAATGGCAGGTTGTTCTGCTTATCTTATCTCTCAAATAAAGCTCTACCAATAATAGGAAGAAAAAAAGGAATGAAGGAAGGGTGGATGGAAGGGAAGGAAGGGAGGGAAGAGAGGAGGGATGGTGGGATGGTGGGATGGGGAAGGAAAAGAAAAAGGGAGGGACAGGGTGGGAAAGGAGGGGAAGGGAGGACATAATAATATATCAGGTATACACAATGACAGTAGACTCTTTAAATGTCAATTACTTAATAATTTTTAAAAATTCAAATCTCCCAGCAACATTGCAAACTGCATTCAAATGGCCTCATTCGAGTCTCCCTGCTTTTTACTTCCCACCTACTTCCCTCACACTCTCAAGTTTCCCCGAGCCTAGTAGTCATTTTCTCCCTCCCACCGGGTATAATCCTTCTCAGGCCCTGCAGCTCCTGTCTACCTTCTCCTGAGCATTTCAGGAAACTTTCAAGGCTGGGAACAGAGTGCCCAGGAAGAAACACAGAAGCTGCAGCCACTCAGTCTGAACTTCCAGCTGTTACTGATAATCTCAATCCTACAGCTGCTCTGGGAAGGACAAGCACATTGTGCGCTGGACTTCAACACTCAATACAAAACATTCAGACTTGGTCTACCCTACTCCACCCTACAGGTTAGAAATGCTCTATGTCTCAAAACAAAAGCAGTCTGCAGCACACCTGATTTCCAAGATACATGGTGCTCCTTCCATACTTATTTCGCAAAACAAAGTCTACAGATACCAGTTTATTCCTTGTAGGCTTTTTCAGGCTGCAGCCTGATGAAAAGCCATGCTCTGGGTAGAACACTGCATGAGAAAATGATTCTTAACCATCTAACAAATTACTGAGTTTCCTTAAAAACTGAACTGATTATTAATGTAGCAGCACTGAAGTACTCACAAATTACTAGTCAGATGTGTTTGGCTATAACTTTTTAAAAATACACTTTGCTTAAACAATAAAGAATTTTTATCCCATAAAACAGAAAGTTAGGAAGGCAATAAAATGATTGGTTTTATTTTGGCATTCAATAATGCATTTAAAATTTGTATTTCTTCCCATTGTACCTTTTTCTCACAAATGCTCCCACTTGCCTCACATCTTACTGTCTAGAATTGCGCCACTTGTCCCACTTCAGCCGATCACCCAGGATAACCAGACCAAGATTCTCCCAGGACTGGGAAGACAACATAGAATGAGCTTGTTGAGGCTTTGTTATAAAAAAGAAGATGGAATCAATATTTGGTCGGGATTAAGAGCAAAATGTTAAATCGAGAGGCATGATTTAAGTTTTTTCAATTCCAACTGATGTTTCCAAATGTCACTAGTGGACCTACGCCAGTCTGCAACCCGGTTGTGTTGTGTTCAGAATGAAATAAACAACTTATCCTACTGTTAGAAGTGATAAAATTCAGATACTTCTATAATAATTTGAGAGACTTATTTTGCATGTGCTAAATTTAATAAGTTTGGCACTTCTATTTTTATGTCTGCTTTATGTTTTTAGTAATGACCTTTCATCATATTCTACAAAACTTTTAGTCCATGAGAGAATAAATAAAAAGTTTTAAAACCCCTAGGAGGCATTCAGCAGAAGTAGATTATCCTACGCAATCTGCCTAAGTCTCATTTAAGTGACATACATAGAACAGGTTACAGGATTTGCCCACCCCAACCTGATCAAAGTCTAAGACTTTTGCAGCTAAATATGTGATCCAAATATTGTGAAATACACCTGAATGCAAAAACTGTATGAAGATCAAACAACTAGGACTAGCGGATGTACCTTCATCATCTCCCCTTGGGACAGTTAGTCCAGAGAGATGCTACCCTCTGAGCTTTGGCCAACCATGGCACAGGGAACCAGGAAAAATAAGTGCAGAAAGTTGTATATGGACTTAGCAAGGCCAGGCGACCATAAAAATATATCACATGCTGTTCTAATATGACATAAGTCTTTAGGATGAGGAAAATGTCAATGGCCCATAAAGAATGAACTCAGTGTTCATATTTTTCTCTTCAAACAAGAAGATATTATCTATACTCAATTAGCACTTTTGCTCATTTGCTATGGAAATGTATTTAGTAAGTCTTACAGGTTATATATTACCATTTTTACTTTTTAGACTGAAAATTACATTAATTACATCTTACACTTCTGCTAAAAGAAGAACAGGATAGACCTGTAGTTAATACTGAAGATCAGTAAATTCCCTATGTCATAGTTAGCATGTATCTATAGCACATTTTCAAAACTAAAAGAATCTTTCACCTACTTCAATATATTTATTCCAAAGAGTTTAAGTGACTTTTAAAATCACTCACTATAGAGACATTATTTCTCAAATTTTATTCAAATTGAACTCTTGAATAGGCCTTTTTTTTGAATTACTAACATGTCCTTTTCTTATGGAGGACTCTCTAACCCTCCCAAGAGCATTGGCCAGGACTGTCCAGGCAAAAAAAAAAGTGTCAACAGGGAAGAGTTCTAGACCGACTCAGTTGCAGCTTGATGCTAAAGATCACTCTGAACTTTAGCATATTTGTTCATGGCTTTGTTGATGAGTAATGTTTTCTTTTCCTTTCAATTTTATACTGGTTTCATTTGACAAGTGAATTTTTTAACTATTCATGTTTCAAAAACAAGTATACGCTGCCCTTACTGCAAGATAATGTGGTTTTAAATACTCAGCAAGGAGGTTCACCAGATGGTCTTTCTGAAGGACTTCTATTTTCTAACTACATCAAATCCAATGCTTTGGTGATCCAACTCTCCCAGCAGTTCTCATTACAGAACTCTAAGGAATGCAATATACTTGCAACTATGAACATATGCCTCCCTCAGGACCAGTCCCCACAAAGAGCTGAATTTAAGCAAACTGAAAAGAGAGACAAAATGCTCTTTATTTCACTATTACACATACCTTGGACAATTCCAAAGAGCTGACTTGTCTAACAAAGCTTATTTTTCTTTTTCCTAAAGCAGTCAGCTGTGATTTCATTTTGGATTTATGCTATGATTTTTCTGAGTATTCTCTTTGCATGTGAATGTTTATTTGTGAAGTCTCAAACTTTGAAAAGCCTCCAACTCTAGAAATTGTTTGGGCAAACCACCGTTTTTATATTACTAAAACCTCCAGCTTTCCAGATTATACAAAATTTATCTCTTATTATTTAAATGATGTTATTGCTTTCGGAAGATTCCTATTTCTCCAATCTGTCTATCCTCCTAGTTAGTTATTCCTAACTAGAATGAGCAAAAGTTCTGCATGTATCAGGCAAATGATTAATGAGTTTGACTGCCTGCTATCATAATGAAACAAGAGAAAATATTACTGAGCAAAGGATTAAAACCTTGGATGAGCAAGTAAATGTATCTTAAATATGTAATATATTGGTTGGTACAGGATATAATTTTATATAAAGTCTAATTTTTGTTTATATAAAGTCTAATTTTTTTTTAAGGTTTTTTGAGACAGGGTCTCGCTTTGTGGTTCAGGCTGGCCCTCAGCTCAGCCTCAAACTCACATCACAGCAATCCTCCTGCCTCTGCCTCCCAAATGCTGGGATTACAGGCGTGAGCCACAACGCCCGGCACTGTGCTATGTGGTACTGGTTGCTGCTGGGTGTGAGTCTCCATGCCCAGTATTGTATGTGGTTACTGGGGAATTGAACCCGGGCCCTTGAGCTTGCAAGACAGGCACAGGAACCACTGAGCTAAATCCCCAGCCCTATAAAGCCTAATTTTTGTTTATATCCTGTATATAATTTTATATAAATATATAAATAAATATATATATAATGTGGTTATATATAGTGTGTGTGGTTATTTATATATATATATATATATATATATAAAACTATATATATATAGTGTTGCCTTTTGTATTTTAAAATAATATAGATAATAAAATATATATATATAGTATTGCCTTTTTTGGCATTTTAAAATAATATAGATAATAAAATATATATATATATATATAGTGTTGCCCTTTTTTGCATTTTAAAATAATATAGAATATATATATATATATATATAGTGTTGCCCTTTTTTGCATTTTAAAATAATATAGATAATAAAATACCTATTAAACAAATGAATGAATAGGTGAATGAAGCCCACAGGATACACCATCTAGTTGGAAAGATAAATTCATGACTGTATTAAGCTTTCTATAGATAAACTATATAGATGAGATTCAGGCCTTGGTACCAAAGACCAATGTCAAAGTCCATAGGAAGACATCTGAGACAATAGTAATTGGGCAATGAAGAAGGCGGTGTGGCAGGATCAAGAGTAGAGCTATGGAGAGAACCACCTACAAGAGGCTCCTGTGTGCTGTGGTTTGAATAAAGTGACACAAGTGCTTACTCCAGGGCTGACACATTGGGAGCCTGGTCCGAGGGGGTCGGGGGGAGAGGTGAAGCAGTTGGAATCTTTACGTGGGAGGTGATTAGGTCTTTGGGCCATGAAAGAGGCCCTACTTAGTTCTTGCAAGAGGGGTTGTTTATAAGAGAGCGAGGTGGGACCCTCTCCGGCTTCCAATCTCACCGAGAGACCATTTCCATACATACTCCTATCATCCAACGGTCCCTGCCATGAGACCCTCACCAGAGGGAAATCAATGTACCCACTGTTGGACTTTCAGCCTCCAAAATGACAAGCCATATAAATCTCTTTTCCTTGTAAGTACTTAGTTTCACATATTTTGTTAAAGCAGCAGGAAGTGTATGGAGACACTGTGCTTTGGGAGTATTGTGAACAGTCCCGTCCTGCAAAATGGCGGCCTGCTTTCACAGTGATGATTCTACCTACATGGCCATCTGTGAGAGTTAGGGGAGATCCAGGGGAGTCAATCCATAGCCCATCACATTCATTTTCCTCTATCTACTCTGTGTCTCTGCTGATGCCTTGCAGGAAAAACATCTAAGCAGAGCGCTGCAGGGTGGCCATCTCCAAGCTTGCCAAACACAGACAGGCAACTACAAGGAGGCAGGTGACAAGGTGACAAGGAGAGCCACGCAGGGCTGTGAGCAATGGCTGTGCACCTAGTTCCAGCCTCCTGTCAAGCCCTGAATGTCTTGAAGTGGTTCAATATCCAATGAGTCTGTGTGACAAAATGGCAGGAAGAACTAAAAAGTAAAATGGGAGAGAGATAATGGAATAACAGTCTGGATCTCATCTGAGGGGTTTTCTAGGTACTAAAAGGTTTTAACAGACTGGCCCATGGTGGTGTTATCATGTTTACAAACAGCACCCTGGCTAAGAGCAGAGAATAGGTTAGAGTGGAATGAGGTTGCAATCAGGAGGCTTCTCTGATAATTCAACAGCCTCTGATCCCAGGGAAGTGTCTTGCTAATGCACACTGCTGCCTACTGCATAATTTAAACAGATGGGCAGTGTCTCTTCAAAATGGCATCTTTAATGTAACATTTCTAAACATCACATGAGAGTTGTTACTCTAGCATCAATGAGTTATATTAGATTGTTAGTCCAAAAATCTCCATGCTTACGTAATTAAGTCATTAAAACTAGAGATTAAGTCACCAGAGAGTTCCCATTAATTAGCAGTGCCACATTTCAGAGTTGCCGCAGGAGATCACCCTGTATGGCTCCATTCTACGGGCTCCAACATGCCTTCCCGAATGCTACAGAGCCTCCCCTAAGCCTCTCACAGTACATTCATAATCAATTCATAAAGTAACACTCAATACTAGACTCTTTGCTAATTTCACAAATATCTTTCTAAGTCTTTTAAGATTTGTGGCTTTCTACACTTCTAAATATATCTGAATATTAAGCTGGCTAAAGAGAAGCAGAGCACAAGGTAGGCAGTGAAATGGAGACTACTGTGCTATGCACAAAGAATTTAGCTCTCTCTAGTTTCCTGAGCACTGGAGCTGATAAATTCTGGAATACAAGGATGTTCAAGGATGAGTTTGAACAGAAGTTCAAAAATGACTTTCAATCTAAAAAAAAATAAACCATAGAAATAAACAACTTTCAAGACTATTTCACTCATCCCGACATTTACTATATTATTTAAATTAAAAATCATGGGGGATTTAGCTCAGTGCTTCAGGCATCTGTCTGGCAAGTGCAAGGTCACAAGCTCAATTCCCTACCACCACCACATATCACAATGCCAGGTGTGGTGTCTCACCACTGTAATCCCAGCATTAAGGAAGCAGAGGTAGGAAAATTGCTGTGAGTCTAGCCTGGGGTACATAGTGAGTTCAGCATGAACTATAAAGTGAGACCCTGTCTCAGAAAACTAAAAAAAAAAAAATTAAAAATCTTGGTAATTCAAGTATTTCCTATAACCTGATTTTATACATTACCACAACCACTACCACTACCACTTGCTTTATTTTTCTCTCTGTACAACAAACTCAAACATCCTTTAATCACAGGATTATAATTATAATAATTATTATATTATATAATAAGATTATATATTATAAGATATAATATATAATAATATTATAATACTGCTTTGTGTCAAATCTGGGGAGGAGGGAAGCTCCTCATTGAAACTCAGGGTTAGGGTGCTTGGAATTTTGCCATCTGGAAATTCATACTGACAGAAAAATTATTAAACATTTGATCAGAAATTAATGTTGCTTATTCCATCAAAAATATAAATAAAAACACTTATTCAGACTCAGCAACTGCTGAAGGTTGGTATACTAAAAAAAAATGGGTAAAGAAAAAATATTTTCCCTAATTATAATAGTAAAATACAATGATTTAAAAAAAGAAAACACTACACATATCAAGCATTTAATATGTATTAATAATACACTATCACAGTACTTAGCATATCTGGAGTCATTTAATAAAGATAATGAAGGTGTGCATTATTATTATCCCTATATGATAGCAGAAGACACAAACAATCTAAGGAAGTTCCCAAAGGCCACACAAACAGCAAATGCTGAGGCAGGTCTCCAGAATCCACATTGAACTACTTTCAAGGCTTCAATGTTACTACAGATTAAATATCAGTCAATTCTGTGATACAGAGAAAGAACAAAACAATCGGAACTACTCAGGGTAAACTGGAGACCCTGTCATGCCTCCTCCACAGTCACCTGCATGAAAGAAGATGCAAGGCCTTCTTTTCTAAGGGTTCACTTTATGGGTCAACTTGACTGGGCCATGAGGCCTATACATCTGCCTAACCATTACCTGCTAGTGTGCTGTGAGGTGTATCTAAAAAGCATTCACCTTTGAATAGGTGGACTAAGGAAAGCAGATGGTCTCCATAGTGCAAGTGGGCATATCCAGTTCACGTAGGGCCCAAACAGAAAAGACAGAGAAAGGGTAATCAGCTTTCTCTGCTTGATTCTTTGAGCTGAGACACTGATCTTCTCCTACCCTCAGCCTCGGACTTACATCATTTGCACTCTGAGTTTTCAGATCTTTGGGATTAGACTGAAATCTACAACACTGGTTTTCCTGGGGCTCTGGCTTGCAGAAGCCAGATTATGGAGATTTCTAAGCCTATATAATTATCTGATCCAGTTCTTTTTAATAAATGTTATTTTATATACAAAGAGACTTCTATAAAGGGATGCCTATATCCCCTATTGGTTCTGTTAATCTGAGAAGCCTTGAGTAATTCACCATTTTGCTATTAGTTTCTGAACTCTGGACTGGCAAATTTAAAAACACAAGTATACAAATAAATGCCTCCTCAAGGTTTCCCACGTCCCTGAGTTACCAGATTTCTTAGTTAAGGATTCCAGGAACCCACCCATGCCAGAATGAACAATCAGTGCATGAAAGGGCAAAATAATGACACTGCATTGACACTTTGTGATACAAAGTAGTTCTACAAGAAATGCTCACATACATAACATTATCTGAGCTATGACAATTACACAGCAGACAACCAACTAAAATATTGACAAAACAAACAACCAAATATATTCAGCTATTTTGGTTTTTTCTAATATTGTTGGTTCCCTTTGTCAGTTGTCTGTATTCAAGTGACTACAGACACTAAAAATTTAAGAAAAATGTATAGTTTGGGAACTGGAGGAACCACCAATAACCAAATTTTAACACTTAACCTTACTTTAGTTCACTGAATTTTATTTTATAAGAATAGGGCTTGAGAATCTCTGGTCTAAAGCCTTTCTTATCGCTAGGATAAAGCTATTAAGTTGCTCTAAACAAATTGTATCTTCCATGCTAATTCATCTTCTATGCTAATTTTAGAGAATTTGCCTTTTCCATAGACTCACTTAGCTATTAAATTTGTGTTTGGTCATTTGAAATAAGTAGGGAATTAGAACTAAATGTAGAAGACAGACGAAAGATTTCTATTCTCTGTTTCAAGGAGATAAGGCTTTAGGTAAACAAGCAAAGACTGCTATGATAATTACTAATCCAGATGGCAAATACCAAACAGAGTACACATATATTCTCCAGCCAGAGTTTTGGACAATGTCATGCACTTGATTAAACAATGGCAAAATATTCATATGAAGAAATGTTTTATACAGGAACCTTATCCTGCATTTCAATTTCTACAGGCATTAAAGGAAAATAAATTATTCTGATGAAATGGTTATCAAATTGTAGACTCTTAAAAATCTCATATAAACAAATACTGTTTGTTTTTACTTTGTTATATTTTTTCTTAAAAATAAAGCATGTTTGATCAGAAACTCCAATTTGCAGATTCTGTGTGTTGCTGACAACAAAAAGGTTTAGTCATGCAGTCAGTCTACATAACAAGCACAAGAATATCCAATTTTGTTTCTACCTGAGACAGACAGTGCTCTCTGCTTACCCAAGTTCCATTCTTCCCTTATTCTTTACAAGCACATAGAGACCATATGCTGAAAAACATTTCCCAGCATACTTTACACATTCACACAAATGACTAAATTCCTGCCAAAGTAAATGAAGTGGAAGTTCCTAAGTTATTTCAAAAAGGTACTGATTCATGTAACAGGCACTCTCTTATTCAGACCTCTCTTATCTATATGTGATAACTGGAACTATGCAAAGCTTCCTTAAAATGGAAATTATCCTTTCCTTTATATTACACTGTTTAGTAATTACCAATATGCTAATAATGGTAGACCAGAAAAACTCTGAGAACTGAAAGAGCACAAAATTATTACACTAGTCCTGAACTATCTACATGGGAATTTCTACAAGTAAGAAAATGAATTCTTGCCTTCAGGTACTTTAATGTGGACATTCTGTTATATGTACTTAAACTTATTCTAATATCCTGGAAAAAAAAATGAAAATAGTCAAGACTCTGGACATCTCACTTTTGAGTAGTCTCCTTCTACATTAATCCAGACACACTACATGACTAACAGAGCATTGAGGTGACAGTACAACTCCCAGGTAGGTAACAAAAGGCTCCACACCTCCTAACTTGATCCCCAGGATGATTCCACTCAGGTTAGCTAGTCATCAGGCCATGAGGACATCAAGCAGCCTGCAGAGATACCACATGCAGAAGCCTCATCCTACCAGCACAATTTGAGAGCCACAGGAGTAAGTAAGCAGACAATGTCCCTTCTGCTTATCTAACTACATTTTTATGAAATGCACAAGATACTATCAAGTAGTCAGGTCATTTCTATATTCTTGACTCAGAAACTGAGAGATAATAAATGGTTATTAGTTTGGAAGTAATTTGTTATCTGCAACACACTGAAAAAAAGTTGTGTCTGTTGTCATTGGTATGAATCCCTCAGAATACCTTGGCATTGTGATATATCTCCCCTGAAATTAATCTTTAACTGTTTGAAATCATTAGCTAAAACTCTGCATTGTCACTTCATTCTGCACCTGCCATGACACCAGGTAGAATGAAAGCTCCGTGGATGCAGGAATCCTGCCTGGTTGTGCTCTACACTGTATCTTCCCAATATAAACACTAGATGAGCCAAGAACAAATAATTGACTAAAAATAAAGGGATGAGTGAGTCTTAAATGTACTTTTAAAATTCTCTTTAATTTTATATTTTGCTTTTTCTCTTCCAGTTAATGAAATCTCACATATCTAGTGGCATATTGTACACCAAAGATCTTGCCCTGTCCTTCATTGTTACCAAATGAAGATGTAGGAGCTCAAAAAGAAACAACCCAAGTGTCCATCAACTGGAGACTGGATAAAAAAGCTGTGGTTCTTCTACAGAATAGAGTATTACTCTGTCATAAAAAATGATAAGTTTGAATCATTTCTACTTAAATGGACATACCTTGAGGATATCCTCATAAGTGAAATAAATAGGGCACAGATAGGTACATATTGCATCTTTTCTCTGGTATGCGAAAATAAAGATGTAATGAGTCCTAGCATTGTATGTTATATATTGTGAAATAGAAAATGCTCAGTGTAAATAGGGTGCAGGGGGAAAATGTTGAGATTGTAACAAAAAAGTAAGGAAACAAATTTTATGTATATGGGGGGGGTCATAGGGTGGGTAGGGTTATGGGAAAAAATGAGAATTAAGTTGTGTCTTATACTGTACAAATCCCCATTATGGAGTGCAATCATGATGTGTATATTTAATGTACCAATAAAGATAATAATAAAAAAAGAACTTGAATATTTTGTGTTTTATATTTCAAAGACAAAAATTATTGAATGAATACAACAATAATACAATATGAAGAGATGGGCAGAATCACAGAAATGGCTTCTTCTGACACAGAAAAGAACAAAGACAGGGCTATGGAAAAATGGAGGGACACAAAGGGCGGTGCTGTTCACGGTTCAGGTGCCCAAGGGCAAGCACTAATCTCTTTTTATTTGTGCTCTCTGGATCCTAAAGATATTTGATCCTCAATGTGAGAGACAGTTGAAGTGAATCTAACAAGTCCAAAAAGGATACAATAAAAGAAAATAATTTTGAAGAGAAGAGCTAAGAATTTTCAAGAAAACATTAAATCAAGATTTGGATTTCCTAAGTGCTGGACTGTTCCCAAAGGTCCAAATACTAAAAGGATTGGTCCTTGTTCCTGGCAGTGGCACTATTGGGAGGTTCTATGGACTTTCAAGAATTCTGAATTCCTAAAATCAAGAATTCAAGTCATCCTAAATTCTAGACCCAGGAACTATGAGAAATAAAAAGTGATTATCAGTTTAGGGTGATTTGCTATCACCAACAGATAAAAAAAATTTCTGTATCCATTGTCATTGGTATCAGTCTCTCAGAATGCCTTGGCATGGTGACATAGCTCTCATGATATTAATCTTTAACTGTTCAAAAGCATTAGCCAAATTCTGCATTGCCATTTCATTGCACCTGCCAATGTGACTCCAGTAGAGTATAGCTGCATGGGAGGAAGAAGCAAAATGAATTTAACCAGTCCAAAAAGGGATACAATAAAAGAAAATATTTCAGAAGAGGAGACAGAAGTGGAGTTTTATGGGATGTCCTTAATTTTTCAAGGGTGTCCCTTTCCTTCAATTGTCCTCTTAGTCTGTCTCTTGGTTTTCTGGCTCATGGAGTAAGTTTTGCTCTGCCACACACTCCCACCAACGTGAACCACAATTGCCAGAGAGTCAAAGCTTTGGACCACCCAAACTTGCACTGAAAACTGCAGAACTATGATCCAAAATAACCTTTTTTTATTGTAAATTAATTACATCAGTTATTTCATTATAGCAACGTAAACCTGACTAATACACTAAGTGGAATTTAGTTTGTTTGTTCTTATATTTTCTGTCATTTCCATTAGAAAAACAGAAAAATATATTTACTTTCTAATAGTCCCCTCTTCTGCTGATAGGAACAGGCTCTTCTTTACAATCAAAATGAAGCCACTGCAGTGGGCACACCCAGCTGACTGAACTTCTACAAATGCTTCTGTCTGAATAGAATTAGCAACCACAGTAAAATTTCCTTTTCATCATTTCAGTATTTAAACTCCAGACTATGAGGAAAGTGATGCAATAAGAATTATTTTATGGGAATAGTATTTCCTTCATACTTTTCAAAGCCCCCTTCATGTATGATTTCAGCTGTTTTCCCTGTGAGACAGAATGAGGAGGAAATACCGGGAAGCCTCCCTTAACGCCTCAAGTCCTAATGGCCAGTTCTTTCTATTTCATTCCAGTTATCTCAGTATTCCAAATATTCCACCAAACAACACGTATCTAAGATGTCCCCTCAAGGTTTCATGTGGTCTTAGCTGGGGAGCTTTGAAGGTGGTTGGGTTAGGATATATGAATGTAGATTAAGAGTATGATGGTGTGATTAAGGATGTGGGCAATGGAGTCCCCACTCACAGCATGGGTGGCGCCAAACAATACACTTGTGGCCTGGCTGAAATGAAAACAGACAGAATTAAAGTTGGCTTGCAGCTACTGCTGTCTGTTCTTGCTGTTGCTTACTAGCTTCTACCTGCCACACCATGAGCCATTTCTCTTTTTGCTGCCCACTGCTATGCTGCCCTGCCGAGGAGCACCAACTAGGGACTGAAACCTCCAACTGTGAGCCGAAATAAACCTTTCCTCCTTTAACTTATGAGTGTCCAGCACTTTTTCATGAAAATGAGAAAAGTAACTAAGACCTCTCCCAAGTTCAACATTTTCCAGTCAAATGCTCTATTAACCTCAGCTTTTTAAGAGTAGTCTGGATTTGTTTTAATCAGTATAAGAAGATATGTAGACACAGAAAATGCTATCCTAAACAAAGAACTTATTTAAACTCATAGTTCCCTTACAAATAGGAGGCATGGCACAGCAACACAAGAGGGGAAACTGCACAGGGAAACACCAGGGCCAGGCAGGACAAGGATGGGAAATGCAAGCAAGCCTTGACCAAGGCTTCCAAAGGAAAGAAAGGGCAAGAATGGTAAGCAACTAGGGTCTTGCTGATCTGAAACACTGTAGGGCACTGTATTAGGTCAGACTCTGCCCAGGGATGCTCAGTTCCTCTCCCTACGGTGACTAAAGCAGGTGGAGAGTGGCCAGGATCTGTGAAGTTGATAAAGGAGGAGGTTGAAGAGTCTGCTCTGGACTGGTTGGTCCAGAGAATACACAGGTGGCTGGTTTACTGCCTTGAGGAATTAAATAACTCTGAGAGGGGTAGCCTGTCCAGGATAAGCGAGGTCCCAGATGTAAAAACATTAGCAGAAAATAGGGCTGGAGATGTAGCTCACTGGCATTGCACCTGCCTGGCAAGTACAATGTCGAGAGTTTGATCGGGGGAGGGGAGGGGGCGGCAAAAAATTTTAAAAATGGTTAATATGCTCACCTGCACATTGTTCCCTGGCTTGAATGACAGCCAGCCAACCAAAGTGCCAGCTAGAGCCTGCAAGTCATTACTAGCTTTTTGTAAACAATGCACTCTGACTCCCCTCTCTGTCCTACTCATCAGGCTTTCATCTACCACCTTCCTTATTACTACGGCCTTCTTTTTTTTTTTGAATGGGGGGGAACTGAACTCAGGGAGCAATGAGCTACATTCCAGCCTTTCTATTTGTTTTTATTTTGAAATCATGTCCTACTAAACTGCTCATGCTGACCTGAGACTTGTGATCCTCACTTCAGTCTTTGAGTAGCTGGAAGGGCAAAGGTGCAGCCTCCTGCTCAGCTTTACTATAACCTCTAAGAGGTCATCCTGGGTACTAATTAACATCAGGGTCCTAACTCATGCCATCCCCTTCTCAGCACTGATCTTTCTGATGTGCAACTCTGACTTCATGCTTAAGCTCAAATCCTGCAAAGACTTGTCTATAAAAGGTACATGAAACTGCACTTTCAAGTCTACAAGAAAAGTCTCCCAAAACCCTTGAGTAAAAGTGGCCTTTTAGTAAAAGTTCCCCCTTTCCCTAACACTCCAAATAACCAAGAGGGTGAAGTTAGCCCAACTTAGCGAACAGGGAACTCAGCGGAGAACCTAAACCTTCCAGCACAGATCTGCAAACCCTTTGTGTGTGGTCCCCTCCTCCCTGGCCAGCTTTGCTTCCTGTACTACTGCCTCCTATCCCAAGCTCACAGCCTTCACAGCTCAGTAACTCCGAAAAGGTAAGCTCATGAACTCATCATGCTTCTGAAGCTCTGACTCAATTTTGCTAGGCTGGCTTTTGATACAAGAGCTCAGTGAAGCAATGAAGCACGGGGAACATTACGATACACACCTTTGGTGGTATTAAAATACAGCCACAGATCCTTTGTAACTCTTTTCATTGAGCAAATCCCTTCCCCAGCCCTGGACGTGGGCTAACCTGCGTGACTGGATTCTAACAAACAGGACATATCCCCAGAATAAATACTGATACAGAGCCAAGGGTTGCTGCAGGTGTACAAAATTAATTAGCAGCCTCATTCTTGAAGTCCAACTCTCCTCTCAGAGAAAGGAACAATCATGTATAAATGCTGTATCATGCAGGGCTAACACATTCATTTTTACTGGTTTGTAGGCTGAACACGTAAAATCTCAGCTAATAAAAAATGCATGTATTCTTAACCTGAGAGTCAGTAAGGAAAATGAATGAGCTCTCTCACCAAAAAAAATAATACCCATGCACCCAACAATTTATAGAACCCTCTGTGCACATCTTAACAGTTATAGGATGAAAAATGCTTGACTTCTTCCTTCAATAACCCTCTAATAAAAACATTCTTGGGGACATCAAGCCATGACAATTTCCTAAACCTCTTTCTTCCAAACTGACGGAATCTTTTAGCTAGATCAAGGCACAATTTACAGGAAATTGCATTTGTTGGAGACCAAAAAAGCAGGCAATTTAGGATACCAGAAAGAAAAATGATGTATGTAGAGATTTGGGGGAAAAAATAGAGTCAAAAGGGATTTGATAAAAGAATACCAGATGGTCTTTGATGTGGAAAAGACTTTAATTACTGGCAAACACTTAAATCTACCTTATGCCTTTATTCTAACTGAAATGTAACATGATTTTTTTTCAAAAGCCTTTAAAATTAAAGCGTCTTTAAAATCTCTGACATAGGACAAAAAATTGTCTAAGGATAATGTAAACTAAGTCTATTCTATGCCTTTAGTAATTTTAAGTATCGATGGTATATCTATTTAACATTGCACAAACTTTTTAGTCCACAGTAAGCTAGATTATAAATCCTTGTTTTAATGTGGTACTAGGGCTTAAATCCTCATGCCTGCTAGGCATGTGATCTACCCTTGAGTAACACCTTCAACCCTTTCATCTTAAGACAGGGTTTCACTGTGTTGTCCAAGCAATCTACAAACTTGTGATCCTCATGCCTCAGCCCCTTGAATCCCTGGTATTACAGGCATCCTCCACCCTCATCATGTCCAATCAGTTTCTTCACTGCTTATTTTGCTGATATAGCTTCTCATTGAAATATAATCTCTGCTTCATCAGTCTATTACTGCTACAGTGGAACACAGACACACTGAATGCAGACACAAGTGTATATTGCCTAAGGTAATGCTGTCTGCTGTAACAAACAAAGCTCTCTGTCCCGGTGGCCTGCTATAGTCTTTTTATCACTTTCACAAGGGCACAAGGTACAAGGGCTTCAGGGTGGATGGCTCCCTTTCAAGTGGTTAGTCAGGAGCCCACACCCTGGCTATTTTGTGGGTTACCTGATGCCAACATGTGAATTGGAGGGTTATTCTAGGAATATGTTCTGTCTAGCCAACCACAATGGAAACAGAAAGTGGAGGACCATGGGTCCGAGACCCATGTTTAGCTCTCTAGATTCTTAATGCTGAGTACCTTTCCTGCTCTTTTCAGATTTTCCAGAATGTATTGCTCCTACTACATGTGGTAGAATCTTAATACAGTCCTGGGAAGAAGAAAATTTAACCAGCCATGTTTACCAAAGCACAGTAGCTTGGGCTACACAGCAAGTTCAAGGTCAGCCTAAAACATACAGCATGACCCTGTCTCAAAACAATAACAAACTAGGTGTAGTGGTGCAATCCTGTAATCCCTGCACTCAGGAGGCTGAGGCAGAAAAATCACCATGAGTTTGAGGACAGTCTGCACCACACAGTGAGCTCAAGAGCAGCATGCACTATAAAGCAAGACTCTGTCTTTAAACAAAAAAGTTGTTATAGCATCTAGACAATACATATAAGTTTCCTGTAAACATGAAAAGATGTGCAACAGTGCTAATGTTTAAAGGAATGTAGATTTAAACAGCGATATTCTATTGTGTCTGGATTTTAAAAGCTGCATCACCCCGTGTCAGCTAGAATATGAATAAACAAGTATCCTCATAGACATGGGGAAAGGCTAGGAGCACCTATCAAAATTTTAAATGTTCTTATTCTGTAAGTCTCCAATTTCATTTCTTGCAGTTTATTATACACTCCAAGGTATAAAAGATTCAAAAGCATATGTAAAATGAATGTTAGACATTATTTTTAGAACAAAAAAAAAACTATGTATCTGTCAAAGAGCCAGTTTCTTACAGTGCAACATATGTTAAAAATATTATAATAGTTTAAAATACTGATTAAAAATAATACATACATCTTCATGATGAACATATTCCTGCATATTTCAATAAGAAATACAAAACATTAAATTAAGCTGCCTAGTCAAATGTAATGTAAAAAAACATATAAGACCTATTTTTTTGTAGTACTGGAGATTAAACCCAGATATTTCATATAGAGCCGCATCCCTATGCTAAGCTGCCTGGTAGAGCTGTGAGCTTACACTCTTCCTGCCTCATCTTCCCAGGTGCTACTTCCTCAGGACTCTCAGATGTGTGCTACCTGGCCTAGCTTGACAGATTTTCATCTCTAAGATACAGTATGCTTAGATGTGTGGAGTGTAAAGTTAGGAAGATACATATCAAGTGGCAACTGTGACTATCTACCGAGGCTGAAATAGCAAGCAGGAGCTGGAGAAACATGACTTGTTGAAGGACTCTTACACTTTATTTCATATAATTCAATACTGTTACATTTTTCAATAATAAGCTTAGGTTGTTATTACAAAGTTTAAAGTTCAGTAGGAGCATTTCAATATTACAAAAACTCCGGCACTTGGTACTCAGCACGTAAACTGTGGTGGTGAGTAAACATGCTCCATTCTTCCACTTCTCTATCACTTTCTGTTTCAGTATGAAGTTACTACCACCAATTTCTCATGAACATTAAAAAAGAAATCCCTGCTCCTTAATCAAATTTTGAGAGGCATGTTAGATATTCCAATTCTTTTCTCTGAAGTAATTCTCACAAATGATAAATTCTTACCTGGAATAATTTGGGAAATAAATATGTACTGGCTTCTACTTTTGAAGTCCTAACTTCCTGGGCTTACCTCCCTCCAGGAATCACTAAAAATATGTCGGCTCTGCCTCTGAGCCTTTGGATGCATGCAGGTAACCATGCAGAACAAGCTCATTAATTTGATTTCTTAGGAGAATGTAATGATTAAACCACCTAAATGTGCAGGAGAGTAGGAGGAAAGTCCAAGTCAAATATTAGCACTTATTTGGCTTGAATACCTAACTCTACCTCTCCTTTTTCTGCACACTCCAGAAGAGTTTGAGGGGTAGGAGGTCAATGAACGTTAAATGTTCATGCTGCTAGATTTCTCTAAGGGCTGTAACATTTAGACTGAAAAGCACAGAGTGAACTGCTTAGGCCAGAGCATTGGATAGCTTGCTAATAATCTCCCTCTGACTTGCGTCCTTTCTCTGATAGACACAACATGGATGGCTAGATGCAGACTGTTACCCGCTGCAGTTCTCTCCAGTCAGGGGAAACAACCCACATGCAGTTACAGCAGTTTTGAATTCCCTTGCAGGTTACCAAAGGGACAGCATTCTGTTGTGAACTGTGTTGAGCCCTGTTGAACACACTCATGTTTTATGAGCCTACTTTGAACATCATCCATTTTCTAGATCTTAATTCACTAAATATTTAGTATTAGGCACAATGTATTTCCATAGCAGTTGAACTGCTGGCAGGAAACGTTTCCGATGCTTTGTCTCATTTGCTTGACACCCTTGCTGCTGCTTTCAGATCACTGCTCTCCTCTCCTCTCTAGATGCTAAATGCACACTGTACTCTCCACTATAACACCTGCTACCTCGCCTCACTGCAGCTATAAGCCATCTCGACATTTTTCCTAATTAGCTGATGATTTTTTGCACCAAGCCCCACTTGCTCACCTGTCATCCCTCCTGGTGACATCACTTAACTGGAGGATGCACCACACGTGGGCAATCTTTACTGGCAATCATCTCTACCCACTGAGCCTCACATTGCACTGGACTCACCCCAAACCTCTAATTACACAATCTCCACTAATTGTGTAATTCCCTAAATCTCCACTTCAAGATTTCCACTAAATACCACCACCTGGATTTTACTGTTCTCCTCCCTGCTTTGTTAGAACAGTTACGTGACCCCATCCGCCTTCCGGTCCCGGTGCCCAGGGCTGGGCCTCACCTCGCACGTGCGCTCACCTTCTTCCCCATGCCCCTGGTCCGGTCTCTACCTATTCTCCATGTACTCTGCGTCTGCCCTATAACCACACTTTTCAAATGGGTCATCATTTATCAGTCCACCCCGTCACTTCTGATATGACTCCTACACAAATTTTCTCTTCAAATCTCCAGTCCCCTTCTTACTCAGCTGATAACTTTGCTTCTAATTTTACCAATAGGAGAAATCCTACACTTAGCATTTTTATGCCCTTATATTCTTTTCCCTCTACTTTCTACACCATCAGTTTGTTTCCTCCTGCTGGTTTCATAATAAGTCTTCAGATATGCTATCGAATGTGCTTTTAAAAATTCCCTTTAGACCTTTAGCTAAGGAGGAAAAATAATGAGATTATAACAAAAAAAAGGAAACAAATTTTATGTATATAGGGGGGTGGTAGGGTGGGTAGGGCTATGGGAAAAAATGAGAATTAAGTTGAGTCTTATACTGGTACAAATCCCCATTATGGAGTGCAATCATGATGCGTATATGTAATGTACCAATAAAGATTTCAATTTTTAAAAAAAATCCACAGCTAAGGCGCGGTGGTGCATAATGTTAGGCCCCATTGCTTGGAAGGCAGAAGCAAAGGGTATCACTTGGACCCGGGAGTTCAGGACTGTAGACACTAAATCAGCGGTGAGTTCACGCCTGTGAAAACCACTGCGTTCCCGCCTGGGCAGCACAAGGAGCTCCTGAAGTCCACCCTTCTACTCCATGCCCCATCTAGTGGCCACCCCATGTCTCTACATGTCTTACAGGAAAAACTCAAATCAGTTATCTGTCACTCTCCATTTCTTTCCCTTTCTCTTTCTCTCTTACGTCTTTTCCAGTGAAACCACGCTAATGAAACATGCCTGTGTCCCCATGTTGCCAAGTGCAATTATCATTTCTCAGTATCCACTGCTTAACCATATTATGTCATTTGCCAGAGTGGATCCCACCCTTCTCCCCAGCCCCACCAGGGCTCCTGAGACCTCACGTTCCCAAGGTGTTTCCAATGTCACGTTGGCCAATCTTCACTGGTTTGAGCTCTGTCTGGATGGGATGATCCCAGAACTTGTTCTGTGAACATCTTTCTCTGACTCCTTAATGATCCTAATGAGTACCATGATTGTTTTAAATATATTGATGATCCCAAAATGTGTATCTAAAGCTACAATCTCTCTCTTTAGATCTAGAATCAAATATTTATCTTTCCTATCGACATCTTCACCTCAGTGATGTCTAGTAGATATCTTAATCTGCCATGCCCAATACAGAACTCTTCCCACCCACATCTGCACACACACACATGGCACCACGACCTTTAACTTTTCCAGTACCACTCCAGTCCAAGCTATCTTCATGGTGCAATCTGACAGTTCTCTCTGAAGAAGATCCTATTAAAATCTACTTTAAAATCCTACAATAGAAAAATTCTAAATCCCATAGAATAATCCCTGGTTACATTTCTCATTCCATCCTCTATCATTCCATTCTGCCTCCACCACCTGGCCTTCTGGCTATTCCTTAAATACATCATCTGTGAACCCATGACAGAAGCTTTGTGCTTGTGGCTTCCTCTTCCTGGAGCACTCTTCCTATACTTTATTTAGGGGTCTACTCAGAGAGCACCTCTTATACAGAGCTCTTTGGGTCTTTCTATCTACAACAGTCACCTTAGTCATTATCTCTGTTTCATTTGTTAATTTTATTGATCAATCTTGTACTTTCAGAATCTTCACATATAATGGGAGATGCCTGAATTCAAATCTCTCTATATACACTCAGCAAAGAGGAGTAAATAAAAACATTCATGACCTACAGCCAGAGTATAATTAGGACTCAGCGAATACTACAGATTCAGTGTAGATATAAGTAATAAACAGCCCAGCCTGCCCAACCCCAGAATTGGACTCTATCTACTCCAGGAACAAGAAATGACAGTGGAGGAGACCCATGAGTGGTAGAAAGCAGAAATCTTTCCCAAAAAGAAAGGTTTCACACAAGAAGCTATTATACAGAGAGAGAGAGAGAGAGAGAGAGAGAGAGAGAGAGAGAGAGAGACAGCTTTCAGAAAGGAATCAAAAATAAAATCCCAAAAAGGAATAAAATTAAGTAAATTTTAAAATGGATTCTTTGGAGAAAAAAAATCAACAAAATAGACCCTTTGCTTCCCTAAAGAAGTACTGATAAACCTACTCAAGAAAAGAGAAACCAGTCAGGAATTTAGCTCAGCAGAACAGTGCCTCCCTGGCAAATGCAAAGTCCTGAGTACTAAAATCCCAGGAAAGATAGAAAGAGAGAAAGAGAGAGACAGAGAGAGAGAAAGAGAGAGAGAGAGAGAGAGAAAGAGAGAGAGAGAGAGAGAGAGAGAGAGAAAAGGGTAGTGAGAGAGAAAGAAAGAAAAAAAGAAAAACAAAAAGAAGGACAGAGACAGAAAGGACAGAAAGAATGAAAGGGAAAACTACACATAAACAGCTAATAGAGGAAAATGCTGAAATAGAAGATAAGAGTATGTTTAAAATAATAAAAGAGAGGGCCAGGGATTTAGCTCAGCAGTTCTGGTGTCTGCCTTGCAAGTGCAATGGCCTAGGTTCAATCCCCAGTAACCACATACAACAATGTCAGGTGTGGTAGCTCACGCCCACCAGCAATCAGAACCACATGCCACAGTGCCAGGTGTGGTGGCTCACGCCTGTAATCCTAGCACTGGGGAAGCAGAGGCAGGAGGATTGCTGTGAGTTTGAGGCTCGCTTGAGCTACATAGTAAGTTCAAAATCAGTCTGAACTACAAAGCCAGACCCTGTCTCAAAACAAAACATAGTAAAAAAGAATCACCAACTCAACCAAATAACTGAAAATCTAGATCAAAAAGATAATTTTAGTAAAGAATAATTCCTCTATTTGACCTTAGTACAGATAATCTTACTTCAATTATTATAGAATAAATAAAGAAAATTACTTCCTCTTCAACAAGATAAACCCCTAGAAACATCAGACAAGTGTGCTTTTCTGGGAGGAATTTCAACAAAGCTTCTGAGAATAGAGCATCTTTATACTACTTATCCCAGATCAGGGAAAGACTATAAACTATAATATTCATTTCATGAATAACATACAGCCCTGATACCTACACTTAATTTTGTTTTTAAAATTGCACAGAAAATAACTACATGTAAAACTCACTTGTTGTACCACATACCACAAGGCCAGGCATGGTGGCTCACGCCTGTAATCCCAGCACTCGGGAGGCTGAGGCAGAAGGATTGGTGCAAATTTGAGGCTTTCCTGGGCTACACAGTGAGCTCAAGGCCCACCTGAACTACAAAAGTGACACCTTGTCTCAAAAATAAATAAATAAAAATTAAAATTAAATTATATAAACTTAATATAATATATATTTTCCATATAATCATACTGTAACCAGTAAGAAGGAGAGAAAAGGAGTGTGAAATTTCATATATGAGAACAACAAAAAAAAAGTTCTCTAAAAAATATCTGAAGGGCCTGGGGAGATAGTCCGGCAGGACAGCACTTCCTAGCCTGTGTGCAGCTCTTGACTCTCAGCATCACAAATACAAGAGAGAGTACAACTAAAAAAGTGGGCTAAGAAAATTAAGAAAACTAAGCATGCAAATATTGATCTTGCAGCCTGGGCTAAAAAGTGAGATACTGTCTCAAAAAAAAGGCCAGAGATTTAGCTTAGTGGTTCCAGTGTCTGCCTTGCAAGCACAAGGTCCTAAATTCAATTCCTGGTAACTACATACAACAGTGCCAGGCATAGTGGCTCATGCCTGTAATCCCAGCACTAGGAAGGCAGAGGCAGGAGGACTGCTGTGTGTTTGAGGTTCACCTGGGCTGCACAGTGAGCTCAAGGCCAGTCTGAACTACAAAGTGAGATCTTGTCTTAAAAAAAAAAAAAAAAAAAAAAAAACGCAGAGAAAGACAGGAATAAAAAAGAAAATGAAACGTGTCATTTGACATTAGTATATCATGTGCCTATGTTGCTTCCCTTACTTCAAATGTTAAGTGTTTCCTACTGTAGATTCATCATCTCTAGGCATGTGTGGAGAGCCAGACATCCTATATGGATGGATCTTTTGAAATGGTGCCCACACCCAGATGATCAAAGTAACAACCCCATTATAGGGGGCAGACTTCAGAGTTAGAAGGCTGCACACAACTGAAAGACTTCCTAAAAGCAGACCCATGGCCACCTGGACACTCCACTTTGAGAGAACAATATTTTTTTCAGATATAAACAACCACTTGTACTGCCTTAGTTCCTGTCTGATCTACCTTCCTAATTCTGCAGAAGGCAATGACATTTGAAACTGAGAAGTAATGGCAGCCAATCCAGGGCCATTTCCAGTCAGCCACAGTAGGTCTGACACAAAGAAGACTCCACAAGAGTTAATCAATATAGCCTTTGGATGCCTACTGCACGCACAGCACTACCCTAAAGAGCATGGGAATTTGGAGAGAAGACAACACTATTTCTGCTTGAGAAAGACTGACTTCATTTTAACATCCTTATACTGATGTGACCTAAACTGCAGCTGCAGCTGAAGTCTAGGTAAATTATTTCAAATATTGTGAGAACTGAAAATGATTCTTAGTCTCTTGAGTTTTGCCTCATCTTTTGTGCCTATGGGTTTTACTTTATCAAAAGAAAATCAACAACTCTCCCTCTTTTTAAAAATCCCTTGTTGGAAAAGAAATTGACAATTTTCCTTTTCCTGTGTATCTTAGGATGAATGACTCCCCTAGAGTGACTTCATAGGTATTGAATTTCATATGAAATTTACCAAATAAGAGGTCTGATGAGTTCTGCAGACATCCCATATGACCCAAATCCCTACCTATCTGAGGCTTTCAAATGCCAAACAGAGAAGAGTACAGCAAAAAAGTGGGGACACTAGACCTTATCCCCTCCAGGAATTTTGTCAGGATGGCATATAGCAAAACCTGGGCAGGATCTTAATGTATAAGAGGTGAACAATCCAATTTTTCAACAATTTTAGAGTTTACATAATATAACTCCCTTAATTTTAGCTAAGGAAATGACAACCTTAAATTCAATAAGATGGGCTCAGGGATATGTGTGTGTGTGTGTGTGTGTGTGTGTGTGTGTGTGTGTGTGTGTGCATTGCTGTGAGTTCAAGGCTTGCAGCAATGGTAACTGGTGAGAAAGAGAGACAGAGAGAGGAGAAGGAGAGACAGAGAGACACACAGAGATACAGACAGGCTTGGAACCAAGACTACTCACTTAGGTCACAAAGCAACTCCATCTGAGGGTGTCAGACACAGTTGGGTCAGCCCATCAGTGAGATTGTGAACACATATTAATCTAGGAGCTGGTCTCAAAGGCTAATAATAGGTCTTTTTCAGTTAATTTGTAGCTCAGATCCTGAGCCTTCATTCCAGCTTCCATCATCCACCTTTTACCCTGCAGTCTTCATTACTTCATCATGTCCCACTTTGCCTGCATTTCCTCCTGCCTTTCATAAAAAACAAGCAGGAACATTAGGGAGGAACTCCCACCACCTTTTCTTGCTATTAAATAAGCACATATCCCAGGCCAGGGATTTAGGCCAGTGGTTCTGGCACCTGCCTTGCAAGTGCAAGGTCCCGAGTTCAGTCTCTGGTAACCACATACAACAATGTTGGGCATGGTGACTCATGCCCACCAGCAATCAGAACCACATATCACAGTGCTGGGCATGCTGGCTCATGTTTGTGATCCCAGCACTCAGGAGGCAGAGGCAGCAGGACTGCTGTGGGTTTGAGGCTCACTTGGGCTACACAATGAACTACATAGTGAACCCAGCCAGAACTACAAAGTGAAACCCGGTCTCAAAAAATTTAAATAAATAAATTAAATTAAAATAAATAAATACATGCGCATATCCAAACCCCTGAATAGAGAAAGAATGAGGAAGTGCTGTATCTGTCCAGCGGGATCTGTCTTCCTTACTCTCTGACACTAGGTTTTTATTTCCCACTTCAAAGACAGACAGAGAGAAAGACTAAGTTACATGAATCTAGAAAGATTCCCTGGACACTTGTTATGTCTGAGACACTAAATGCAAAACAAAGAAAACCTCAAATACTCATAGTAGAGTGCAGAAGTCAGCAAATGTTTCCTCTAAAGAGCCTGATAGTAAATGTTTTAGGCTATGTCTACCATGCAATCTCATTGGCAATCTCTCACATTTCCATGTGCAGCCAAAGCAGCCTTACAGAAGAATACATCAGGTACTGAAAATGCTTGTGTTCTCATAAAATTCTTGTAAAATAATCACCTGGCCCAATTTGACCCCAGAAGCATTATTTTCCAAAGCCTGGTCTAGTATATGAGGGTCAGATTCATTTTTTTAAAAATTACAAAAGAGTGAAATGTGTGCCAATAAAGGCTTCCCCTTG
The DNA here is from genome assembly GCA_004026965.1 of Petromus typicus. Classification (NCBI taxonomy): domain Eukaryota; kingdom Metazoa; phylum Chordata; class Mammalia; order Rodentia; family Petromuridae; genus Petromus; species Petromus typicus. The sequence goes on along the minus strand of PVIR01004267.1, from coordinate 6,117 downwards.
TATTTCCATTATCTTCATGATTTATAAAACTATTTAACATATACTATCTCAAAATTCAATTCCCCCCCCAACCTTTAGAAATAGGTCTTATAACCTTAATTTTAAATAATAAAACTGAAACCCAAATAAACGACTCTGCTTAAGTCATTATGCATCCAGGGAAGGAGCGAGGATTTGAGCTTCTGACTTAAAGGCAGAGATTACTGAGGATTTGTGAAAATTTACTCCTTCTTCTGTCAGGATTCATAGCCAGACCTCCTCCCAGGATTCTCTGAATTTAGGCATGTGTTTAGGTTCTGGTCAATGGATCTTCAGACGTGCCCATTAAAATTCACTGGGGGAAAAAAATCTGCTCCTCATAATACTCTATTTTCTCTTTGCATTCCAGTTGGCTGGAAAGAAGACACTCTCCTCCTGTGTAACCCTGTAAGTCACAAGCTGCAAACTGCAGAGCCACAACGTGGAAGGGGCCTGAGCCCCTGACTCACTGTTGGAACAGCCCCCAGCAAGGATGCCTGTATCAGCCTGCATAGGCAATAAGAACCCTGTATCATGCCATAGAGAGACAGAGTTTAGTCTGTTACAGCAGTTGGCATTTCCTTAGGTAGAGTTTACCAGACTGACAAGGTAGAAAACATCCTATTTCAGCAACAGAATACATCAGAAAAAGTCCTTTCAAAAAACAAAACAGTAAACTAGCAAAGCAGTGGAAGGCACTGCTAATTCAGACTTCCACTAACAATGTATAAAAACACTCAGTTTCCAATATCTTTTCTAATACTGAATGTCATCTTTTTTAAGCCTTCATTGACTGAGTATAATTAAATAATACCCCATTCCACAAAGAAATAATGCACTGTTAAATAAATTTCTCAGTCCTCTTTAATTGTATTTTTTAAAAACTTCTTCCTAGTCTCTGGAAGGTTCTAAAGATATTTTTTTAATTCGAATCTTTATTGGTACATTATGAATACATATCATCATTGCATTCAGCATTGAGAGTTTGTACCAGAATATGACATGACTTAATTCTCATTTTTCCCCTTCCCCCACCCACCCTGCTACCTCCCATCCCTATATACATAAGCTTTGTTTCCTTTAATTAGCTTTTTTTTAATATACAATAAGGCCAGTCACTAACAGCAGAGTAACTTATGGATTTGAACAACTTAACATGAAAGAAGTAAACACAAACGATTCCTTATTGGGCTAGGGCTTTAGCTCAGTGGTTCTGGTGCTGCCTTGCAAACACAAAGAGCCCAGGTTCAGTCCTCAGTAACTACACACAACAATTCTGGGTGTGATGACTCATGCCCACCAGCAATCAGTACCACATACCACAGTGCCAGGCTTGGTGGCTCTCGTCTGTAATCCTACCACTCTGGAGGCAGAAGTAAGAGGATCATTGTGAGTTCAGGACCAGCCTAAACTACAAAGTGAGACTTTGTCTCAAAAAAATAAATAAATAAATAAATAAAGATTCCTTATTAATTCTCATAGAGCAATAAGGAACAATTTGAGATTACCAGAACTGAATGGATAAAGTTTCTGCCTTTAGATATTCTAAATAATAAGTTGAGTGCTAATTAAATTCAACCAAAGGTTAAACTTCCTGCTTACTTGGATTTTTTTCCTTGCCTTTGTCATTTGCTTATTTTTGGTTTTAACTACAGAGTAGCAAGCAAAAAGGAAAAATGTACTAAGAGGCTTAGAGGAAAAATACAAGTGAAAAGCTAATGTAGTCTGTCAAACCTGGGAGAAAAGAAAGGTTGAGACACAAAAGGTGTATATAGCATTTGGAAGTCAGGTACTAGAATAAGCAGCCTTGTAGTATTAGGGAAAAGATATAACATTTACTAAACATAAAAGTACCCAGCACTGGCAAAACCCATTGAGCACATCATCTCATCTCATCCTCACAACACTTCAATATGTATGAAATCTTTTTTTCTTTCCTCTTTTCTTTTCTTGACACATAGTCTTGCTACCTTCAAACTTGCAAGCTTCCTGCCTCAGCCTCCTGATTGCTGGATTATAGGTATGCTCCACCACACCCAACTACAAAATCCATAATTTTAAAACAACTATTGGTCAAAGAACTTGACAATAGATTGGCTAAGGTCCAATTAGAACTTCTGTCCATTTTTGCTGTTATTTTACTCATATTCTTCTTATTTGCCAAAACACTGGCAAAACCCTGGATATCCTGGTGCTCTTCCTGCCCCAGTGTCCCTCTTGTATCACTCAGTGATACAAAAAAACAATAAGGTGAAAGGGAGAACAGATTTGTGTGAAAATGAGGAAGAAAATGAGATCTAAACTAAAGAATGGAATGAAACTTTACATAGTATCAGGAAAGTCAACAATAAATAAGTCACGGTTAAAGAAATACCACAATGGTGTGAAGAAATGCATATTAATCAGACAGAAAAATTTTAAAAATAGAAAACAAAAAACTAGTGGCCAGAAACTAGAAATTTTAAAACTGGTTATTCAGTTAATAAGTGACATATCCAGTCCTTTAATCTTGATCTGTTCTTAAAAGAGGCCCTTTTTCATCCTAAGAATAAACTTCATCATATGCCTATCTCCCCACCAATCTTCTTAAACATAGTGACCAGAACTGAGCTACATTCACATAAGAGCCACACCCTGCCTCCAATACAGAGGGGACATCTGAGAGGACCTGCTCCTGCTACCTGCAGTAACAGTCTGCAATCCCAGAACGTTCAGTCCATTGTTGCTCTCAGTGAACCTTAGGGCTTCTGCCAGCCCTGCCAACACTTGCATTGTTTTTGTTATTAATGACACTTCTGTGAGCTTGCAGAGGAAAAAAATCACTGAAAGCTCTTGCAAAGATCTCATCTCCCAACACAGAGTGTAAACAACTTGCTCCAGAATCCTAAGGATGAATTCAGAGCCAAGCCAAGTTGGTACCAACCACCAACTCTTCAGGCTTGCCTGATTCATTTTATTCTTTTTCTCCCCTGGCTCTTATTCATTATTTCTTTGGCTCTGTTTGGCTCTTATTCCTTATTTCTTCAAGGAACAAAGGCATAATCTTGAGAGAGAAAATATTAAACAGTGAGAATAGAAAGTAAGTTGACAGTGGCAGTCTAACACAAAAAAATGATGATAAAAGAAGGAAGCAAAGCTTATGTACATAGGGGCCGGAGGATTGTAGGTGGGCTGGGGAATGGAAAAAAAATGAGAAACAAGTTGTGTCATATACTGGCACAAATTCTGAATGTCAAGTGTGTTCATGATGTGTATATAAAATGTACCGATAAAACCAAGTTTTTAAAAAAGAGATATATGGGAAGCTTGAGACACTAGCCCTCTCACTAGCATCCACCAGCCTTTGGGCATTCCTACTTACTGTGCTCTCCTTGCCTACTTTCTCACATTTTCCTAATTAATTTTATGGCCATTTTATTTTTTTAAATCATCAATGAGAACCGGAGAAAGGAAATAAAGAAATAAAAAGAAAAAACAATAAAGAAAAAGATATAAAAATCATAGATACTAGCTTCAAAGCTTCAAATTTAGGAGAACTCTGTGTGAGCCCCATTTAGATACCAAGTCCAGCTGAAGTCCTCATTCATGTAGAAGCAGGAAGGTGGGGAGCTACAAAGGCCCATATTATTTGTTATCCCGTTCCTTTTGTTGGTACCTAAAAGTTTAATTCCCTTGTAAGATGTGAAGTAGTGATGTGCCTCATTTTGTTTATGAATGCACATGCATGTTACAGCTCTCCCAGAAGATAAACCCACATGCCGGTATCAGCCATGGCTCTATCCAGGAAGAAGAAATGCAAAGACAAATTCCATTTAGTACTTAAATCAGTATTGTCTGAATGTTTCCAAAAGTCATCAGGTATAATTTGGATATTCAAAGAATTAAAGTATAAATGATGATGGGTGAACTTATATACAAAAAGAGGTGTAAAGTGAAATTGTACGAAAAATAGTAACAAAATTGTCCTTTAAAAGTGCCTTTTACTTGTCCCTTCTTCTCTGCTGATTTTGTAGGTATGTGTTGATCTCAAAGAATGGTTCATATATCCTCTCACGTTTTGTCTTAGTATATCCTCCCTGAAAAAATAGATGCTACATAGGTCTTAAAGTAAAGCAAGAAGCAACCAGTCACTGGATTAGGAAAAAAAAACCAAAATGTTCCACACATCTGTAACCATGACTTATTCTTTAAACAGATCAATAGAAGCAACCATTTGCTTTCCTTCAAAGAGACAGCTGAAGTAACTCTAGCTCTGTAGCTTCTGTTTTGTTGACATGTAATGAGAGAAGTAATGGATCATTTGTCAGAACCTCAATGATAAGGTTCATGGCCTTGATATGCCTAAACCAATTTCTCAAGCTCAGAAAACTTAGACTGTTAAATCAATTTAACAGCACCTGTAAACTCTTTTTCCCGAAACGCGGCTTTTATACCTCACACTATTCTAAAGTGTACCATTTTCTCCCTCTTATTCCTCAGAGGCAACCTTAATTCCCCAAAGGTTATTAAAAACCCCATGATCTAGTCCTATCCCACCCATTCTCACCCCATTGCCTCCCTGTACCAACCCTGTATGATCCACCCCACCATTTGCCTTCCTGCCTCCCCTCAAAAAGTACTCAGCAAGGGAACACCAGACCTTGCAGCTAGGGAACAGTGTCTGCAGAAGGAAGAAGCTAAGCTGAGGTTTTCAGAGAGATACTACAGAACCTTTGACAAAGAAGGCAATGGATTGTTTCCTGCCTATATATCTGACCACCTAAAGTAGTAATAATATAGCTAAGAGAAGGAACATGACTGCTCCAAAGATCCAGTTCCAAAGTCAGCCAACAGCATGAGAGTGTCAGCGCTACCTATTACAGTATGACCTGAGCACAGGCTGCTCACTCTGCACCCCAGATTCCTCATCTCCACAATGCAAGTAGCAAAGACTACACCCACCTACTAGAGTCCTGACAAAGGCTGCTAATTATCAAAGTTAACATTGGGTGTTCAAGTTTTTCTAATGAAGTTAATTCCAACATTTGCTGTAGATATATCTGAAATCTTTCCTTTTCTTGAGATAATATACTCAGAGATAGTAGTCTTTTTTCTTTTTTTTCTTTTTTTTTTTTTTTTTGAGATAGGGTCTCGATTGTAGTTCAGGCAATCCTGCCTCTGCCTCCCAAGTACTGGGATTACAGACATGAGCCCTGGCACTGTGGAATGTGGTACTGATTGCTAGTGGGCTTGAGTCACCACACCTGGCATTGTGGTATGTGGTTAAATGGGGATCAAACCTGGGCCTTTGAGCTTGCAAGACAGGTACTGGAACTGCTGAGCTAAATCCCTGGCTCCAGAGTTGGAAGTCTTAATTAAAATAGCGAGTCAATTTGCTCACATCAGCATTTCTATAGTCACAGAAATGCAAATTTATGTAGTCACAGTAATGTAAATTTTGTCTCCTGATTTTTAAATCAACCTATAGTCAAACAACAGAAGGAGTAATTATGAATAGAGGAAAAAGAACGCAAAATGTTATATGGAAATAAGTTAGAGATTTTTTTAAAAGGTTGGTAAAAGGGGTGCTGTGGTCATAAGTAGTGTTCTAGATGGCAGCCATGAAACAAAGTATAAGTAAGTGAGGGGCTGGAGGTTGTAGCTCAGTGGTAAAAGGGCACTTAGCATGTAGGATCCTGGGTTTACCATCAGTGGCAAATAAAATATAAGTGAATTGTTAAAATGATAAAGGTAACCAATAAAGTAACTGAAGGGGACATAGAAGAACAGTATAAATTAGCTCTTCTTCATTTACTACTGAAGAAAAATCTATAGATAGTAGAAAATGTTGGGAAAACAGTAAGTAGTAATCTAAGTACATCACTTGAACATATGTAGGTAACCTATATAAAAATGATAACAAGGGGCCGGGGAGTTAGCTCAGTGGTTCCGGCGCCTGTCTTGCAAGCACAAGGACCCGGGTTCGATTCCCCGGTAACCACATAACAATACTGGGTGTGGAGACTCACGCCCAGCAGCAACCAGTACCACATACCACAGTGCCGGGCGTGGTGGCTCACGCCTGTAATCCCAGCACTCGGGAGGCAGAGGCAGGAGGAT